>JANJPH010000068.1:0-41153 GCA_030407195.1 [Candida] tunisiensis
TAGGCGTGGTCATCGTTCCAAGTCGTGCCGGTTTCGCACTTGCACTAGTTGTTATTCCGCGTGTTGGAGCAATCATGCTGCAACGCTAGTTGATCCGTAGCAGCTCAACTGCGCAACCTGGAGCTAGGGTCGGATGAAGCCCTTGATTCTTTGCCACAACATTATGGCGACCGCTATGGGAACTGTTACGAGCCAGAAGAGGAATAGAGCGACATAATTCAAGGCGTCGTTCCAAAGACCCATCGTGCGGAAGGCAGCATCCCTCTGACAGACTCTCAATCGCGGCACGTCATGCAGAGGGCCAAGAGGTGATAGAGGAGTAGTCGACTTTCGTGTCATGGACGTGATGTTGAGTCCGACAGGCGAGTGAGACGATTTTATAGCGTCAAAGTCCGCCACACTAATATCTTGGCTATAGTTGCGAGTTGATTGTAGATGAGGCGTGCGTTCAGAAACCCCTTTGTTCGTTGGCGTGCTGGAAAGTTGCGTCGCCTTCGTGACAGTACCGAAGCCAAGCTTCTCCCCGCCGACTGGTCTCTGCGCTACTGTGTCATTTTGGGCACACCGGTCGCGGCCATAGACAATGGGATACAATAGGGAGCTCATGCACCCAGTGAAAGCATAGAGCGCGAAGATTGCCAAACTATGTGGCAGGCAGATCAGTTGGACCAGAGACAGCCTTCCGATCCACGGGAGCGGCACTACTGGCACTGTCATCGCATGCACGAGGGCGACACGAAAAGACCAATTGGTATTCTCTTCGGCCACCAGAACATAATGGAACGGCAGAGTGTCACGCAAGCGTGTCGCCATTCTGTCAGTGAATGCCAGTGGGTTACGCGTCCGACGCGAGAAGATAAACTTGTCCGTCCAAAAGAGATGTATGTCCCAAAAGGGAAATAAATTGTCAAGAAGGAGTTATTAGTGTATTTCCTATACTACATACGTTCGTTAAGTCATAGAATCGCCTCATAGCTCCTTTGCGAGCTGGTCAGCGAGCGCGTCCACTTCACCAGACTTTTCAGGAGCGACCTTCTCGGTCTCTGCAAGCTCTGCATCGTGCACGACGGCTTCGCCTTCAGCCTCTTCCTCGGCCTCCGAAACATCTTCCTCCTCGGACTCCTCGTCCGACTCTTCCTCCATGTCGTCCAACTCGTCGATCTCACCGTGGCCGCGCTCGTCAAACAGTTGCTGGAGAGTCTCGATGTGCTCAGAATCATCCGGGAAACGATTCCCGTTGAGTTCGATGAACTTCAGGCCGGGTATATTGCGCTCAATGGCTGTGATAAGAAGCTTGAGTCCGTCCGTCTCGATCTCGTTGTACTGCAAACGTAGTGCCTCGAGCTTCTCGAACGGGTGCTCCAGCAGAGCCCGCGCCAGGATCTCTCCTCCCTTCGCACTAAGAAGGCAGTCGCTGACCTGAAGCTCTCGCAACGCAGGCCAGGCGCTGATGACCTCGGCCAGAGCCCGCGCACCGGTATGGGTGAAAGTGTTGTCCTGCAGATCAAGGACTTCTAGTTTGGGGGACTTGTTGAGACCGTTCCGCAGCAGATGCTCGACGCCCTCCTGCCGGATGCCGTTCTGATAGAGCCGGATCTCCTTGATCGTGCCATGTGCGGCAAGGAACCCCGCGAACGCCTCCATAGAACCGTTTTCCAGTCTGTTCCGGCCGCACACCACCGTCTCCAGGGGCTTGGACTCGGCGATCTTCTGCTCTTGCTTCAGCGAGGCGAGCTTCTCCAATGCCTTGCCGACGCGCGCGCCAGCAAACGGGCCCAGGCCATTGTTGGCGAGGATGAGGTGCTGCAGGGGTGCAGCCTTGCCGAGGAAGTCTTCCAGTGGGTCGATGGCGGCGAGACCGAGTGCATTGTCCGAGAGATTCACCGTCGTCAGCTCCTTGCACTCCAACAGCGCAGGGAACAGATGAGCGAGGGCCTCGGGGATCTCCTCGCGCAGCCGTCCCGTGAAGATGTCGCTCAGGTTGGCGGTCTGGAGCGTCCCGGTCGCATGCTTCCGGATTGCGTCTGCCACCGCCTTGGACGCTTCCACGCCGAAGGTGTTGCCCTGGAGGTTGATCTCCGTGACGCCCGACAGCTCGGCCAGCGCCGCAAGGTGCGGTTCCGCGTCAGCAGCGGTGTCGAGCTTGAGGCCCTTGCCTGCCAGGCTGAACGTCGTCATTGTTTATGTCTTCCCTTGCTGGGTGGCCGTTTCTGAAAAAATACCCTGGCGGTTACCCGGCTGCGGAATGGGCGTCACGTGAACGAAGCATGTGATGATTGATGACTGGTAAATCTGTACGTAAACCTTTTGATAGGCCAGCAAGAAGTTCCAGTGCGTGCGACTACATGGCGACCCCCACCCACGTGCCTGTGTCATGTGACCGGAACTCGCAGCGGCGGCACGTGACCTGCAAGGTCCTCGGCTGATTTTCCGAGATGCCGACATGTCTTGGCAAGAGTGGGCCCGCTGTAAGAGCAACCTTCAGGGGCTGAAATGTGTCGAAATGTGGTGACGCGGACAGAAGGTGGTGTGTAGCAACGGCAGTCGGCGGCCACGGGCACAGCCATACAGCCATAGACCCAGACCGTCCGTGCTGCGGCATCGCCGCCCATAGTAGGCCAAAAATACCCGGTGACGTCAGCCACCCCCGCCTCCCTGCGCTGGCGACGCATCTCGTCCAGGTTGGGCTGGAAGCAACTCACAGACTCCGTGTCATCATCATCCCTTCTTCTCAGCGAAGATGTCGTTCAGCTATCTACGGAGGAACCTCAAGGACGCGTTCAAGTCCAATGTCTCGCGTGACCACATTGACGCGAAGGGCTTCGTGACCCAAGTTGGCCAGTCGGCGCATGGGTTCGTCGACCGCTTCACGAACACCAACTACCGCCACGACGAAGCGCATGAGCAAGCCATCGACCAGGAACGCGAGGAGGAGAAGAAGCGAAACCGCTTCCTGAGCTTCTGCTCCGTCATTGACGGCAATGAGGCAAAGTGGTTTGTCGGCGGCCACGACTACTTTGGGGCCGTCGCTCAGGCCATTGAGGCGGCTGAGCATGAGATTCTCATCATGGACTGGTGGCTCTCGCCGGAGCTGTACCTCATTCGCCCTTGCCCGCTGAACGAGAAGTGGCGACTAGACCGCACTCTGCTGCGAGCAGCGGTGCGCGGCGTCCGCATCCACGTCCTTCTCTACAAAGAGGTGGAGAGCGCACTTACCATCCAGAGTGTGCACAGCAAGCACCAGTTGGAGCGGTTGCACGAGAACATCACCGTTATGCGCCACCCGGACCACACCGCGGTGGAGGGAGCAAATGTGACGCTGTTCTGGGCTCACCACGAGAAACTCTGTCTCATTGACCGGCGCAAAGCTTTCATGGGCGGCCTGGACCTTTGTCTTGGCCGATGGGACATCCATCAGCACCCTGGCGCAGACCAGCACCCCAACGACGAGAACCTGTATGTCTGGACGGGCCAGGAGTACAACAATGTCCGTATTATGGACTTCGCCAACGTGGATGACTTCTTCAAGAATTCCATCAACCGCAACAGGTATCCTCGCATGGGCTGGCACGATGTGAGCTTCCAAATCAATGGCCCTATCTGCCAGGCCCTCGAGCGCCACTTCATTGAGCGATGGGAGTTTCTTCGCAAGTACAAGTACGTGATGCGTCCCAAGTACAAGCCTCTCAAGGTCGGTGCGATGCAGGATCTGGAGCACGGAGATGATGCGCTCGGTGGAATTCAGCGTAAGGTAGACGACCTTCAGCTGAATGCTAAACGAAAGCTGCACATTGGCCATGAGCGCAAGGAAGTATCTGAGGACTCCACTACCCGGCGCCAGGAGCGTGAGGAGAAGGAGGCGAAGGAGGAACTGCATAATGCGCCGGCTCCTGACCGGTCCGAGCAGGGCAACATCACCGCTCAGATTTGTCGCTCCATTTCGGATTGGTCCCATGGCTTTTTAGTGGAGAAGTCCATTCAAAACGCTTACGTGGAGCTCATCAACAAGTCGAAGCACACAGTCTATATCGAGAACCAATTCTTCATCGCTGGTGCCGAGAAGATGGATGGTCCTTTTGAGAATCTTATCGGCGATGCAATCGTGCAGCGCATCCTCGTGGCCGCGCGGTCAAATGAGCCTTTCCGATGTGTCGTCGTGATGCCAGCCATTCCTGGGTTCCCAGGCGACCTCAAAGAGGATGGCGCCGCAGGAACCCGTGCGATCATGAAGTTCCAGTACTACTCGATCTGTCGTGGTGGACATTCTATTCGCGAGCGCATTGCCGACGCGGGCTATGATCCTGACAAGTATATTCGGTTCTTCAATCTCCGGTCGTATGATCGTATCAACCCGATACCGGAAGCGGACGAGTTCAAAGCCGTGGGCTACGACGATGTTGGCGCTGCTCGCGAGGATGTTGTGAACCAGACGTTGCGGGAGGAAACGCGTCAGCAGGAGTCAGGAACGCTGGATTCGATCTCCGGTTGTTGCATGCTCAATGGACCGAAAGTCTCAGACATGAAATGGGACCGCGAGGACAAGAACGAGGCTGAGTATATTGTTTCCGAGCTGCTCTACATCCACACGAAGCTTCTCATTGTTGATGACGAGATTGTGCTGTGTGGGTCCGCGAACATCAACGACCGTTCACAACAGGGCGACCACGATTCAGAAATTGCGTGTGTCATCGAAGATCCGGACATGGTGGAGGCTGTTTACAACGGCGAGCGATGCAAGAAGCCTAAGTTTGCCACTACTCTGCGCCGCCAACTGTGTCGCAAGCACTTGGGCCTCATTCCCGCCATCTCATTAGTCGAAGACCTCATCGAGGAGCCGCGCTACCGCGACGAGATGACACCGCTCCCGGCGCCGAACGACTACGATTACGGGTCTGAGGCAGACAAGCTTGTAACGGATATGGTCTCGGACGAGTTTTGGCACTATCTTAATGAGACCGCCAACACGAACCTTGAGGTGTTCGAAGAACTTTTCCACCCAGTGCCCTCGGACCAGTGCCCCACCTGGGAAGCCTACGACAAGTGGATGGCAGAAGCGACAGATGTGTGCCATGTGGTCAAGAAGTACAAGGATGACCCTAAGCCCATCAAGGAGCTTCTCGACAAGGTGCGCGGGCACATTGTACCAATGTCCTACGATTTCCTGAAGGATGAGGAGATGGTGAAGACCGGAGTGCAGTATAATGAGCTTACGGGACAATTGTACACATAGGCGGAGGGGTACCTGCGTGCCAAGATTTGTGACGGGTCAACTAGCGGCTGTCGAACCGGCAACCGCGCCTGACCAGTACTAGGTTTATAGTTAATGCTGTTCTTATCGTACAAAGTCGTTATTTCTTCTTAGGGCCGGCGTTGAGTGGCGAACCAATGTTTTGGCCACGCAGCCGGATGCCCAGTACACGCTCCATCTTGCTGAGGAGCTGTTGGTTAGGCACGGCCCGGCCAGCCTCATAGTCGTTAACAACTTGCGGTTTCTCGTTGATCTTGGTAGCTAGCTCCTTCTGGGTGAGGCTCTTGTCCTGTCGGCCTTTCTGAATGGCCCGACCGACGGACATGTCGACCTTGGGTGGTGGTGCCACCTCGTTTTCCCTATCGATCTTGGTGAGCCGCTGGCCCTCTGTGCTCTTGTTGTTCTGGTTGCCACCAGCGCCATACTTCTTGTCGACGGCCACGACGTTGCCCGACCGACGGGCCTGGTTGATGGCACCCTGTGTGCGGGCGACAGTGGCGCGAGGGCCTCCGCCGCCGCGGCCGGAGCGGCTGCCAATGATCGTAGTGCTATCCCAGTCGTCAGACATCTGCGGTAATGCTTTGCAAGAGTGTGATATATCTGGATCAAGCCACGACTTGTCTTTTGCCCTTATATACCTGTGTTGGGCGATTTTTCAGCGGGCGGCGCTTCCACCGATTTCCATCATGCGCAGGGTAACGTTCCCTGCACATGTCACGTGAATTCCGCAGCCTTACAGTCAGGTGATGATGGCACGTGATGCAGTGTCTCCGGGTAACTTCACGTGAGCACGTCATGTGGTTGGGCAGCACGTGACTTTACAAACCCCGGACGCGACACACAACCCAAACGCTTCATGACAAGAGGCCACTCGCGCCGGCGGAGCGTGGATGTGCTGTCTGCGGGCCAGCTGCAGCTCTGCGTCCCACGTATCGGTGGCAGGGGCCCCGATGTCGGCGGGAACAGCAACACGAACCTTGCAGTGCCTGGCCACGACTGCCTCTGGCGTTGGTTAGAGGAGCAGCCGGGCAGAGATGCTCTGTACTACGACGAAAGCCTCGCGGTGTACGCCTATCTCAGCATTCCGGCAGCTGGGGTATCCGAAGCAGAATTCGAGGCGTATATCAAGCGGATCGGCATCCACCTGGAGGTTTCAACGGCCGGGGTACCTGTGTCGCAGCTTGCACAAGGAGCGACACCGGGCGCGGCTGATCCTGCCGCAAACGCTGCCGCGCGCGACAAGACCTTCACAGTGCATTCGACCGTTCTGCGTAAGGAATCGATGCTGGAGGCCATGCACGACAGCCAAGGCCGGTGGAAAGCTGTGTGGCGGGAGACGTTGACTTTGCAACACCCACGGTATCGTCTCAATTCACCACGTATAGTGGTCAACGGTAGCATTAGCATTGATACGACAGACGTCGGCGGCCCAGAGCCAGCATCGTTACAAGACCCAGAGTATCTTGCTGAGTTTGCTCCGGCTGCCAGTGTCAATCTGTTACGACCGATGGCCGCTGTCCTACCCCTAGAGATGGTGGAACCACCACAACAAACCGAGGCGTCGAAGGCCACCCGACACATAACACATTCTCCAATGGTGCCGTTCGTCCGCCTACCTGCGCTCTATGACTCCATTCAGCTGCCTGTAAGTCCAGCAGTCAGTCTTCGACTTCGAAACGTCCGAGCCGGAGCGGCTCGTACTGAGCGGGCGCTCACTGCTCTGTTGGATGTCGAAAACCCTAGCACCAACAGTGCGCCAGTTGTTATAAAACATGCTCAACTCGAGTTAAATGGTGGGACTGCTACCGCGCTGTCTGGACCTAGCAGCGGTGTGCGCATTGAGCCTGGTGAAGCCCACACGCTGGCGTACACTGTGACCGTATCCAGCGCTTCGAATGAAGTCCCGAAAGCACGAGGAGCGAATGTTCTTGTCCAATGTATTCCCCTTTTGTGGGATGAGGACACTGAGGCCGAAATCGATTCCAAAGGACCTTTGGTGACAGCTCATTGGAACACCAGCGTGGAGATCTCATTGAACAACGCGAACACATCAGTCTTAGATTTGAGTCGACGGGCATCGAGCGGGAAGGCAGATCTCAAAAGAACTGGAAGTGGAGCATCAGAGATAATCAGCATGCCTCGCGTCCCCAAACCATCGCTTACAGGGATCAGCGTGACTTTTGACGGACCGACAGCCGTGAACGTTGGCGAGGTCTTCACATGGCGTTTATTCGTGGTGAACAAATCGGCGCAAACTCGGCGTCTTGCGCTGTATTGTCGTCAAAGGGAGGATAAGGAGAAGTTGCTGCCGACGAACCCAGAGATTTATCCAGTGATATCGCGGCACTTGCTTCAAAAGGTTTACAATAGCACCGCGCCAGCAGGCACCAGCGTGGTCGCGTTGTCTAATGATCTTCGCATTGGGCCTCTACTGCCGCAAGCATGCTATGACGCGGAGTTGAATCTACTGGCATTGGTGGCTGGTCAGTGCAGCTTGGAAGGAGTGAGTATTGTAGACCTCAACTCTGGCGATACCTACGACTGTGGCCACCACATTGAAGTGGTTGTATCGAACTAATATGATCATGACTGGCGCTGCCCAGGGGGGTGTTTATAGTTTTCCTATTTTGGGTGAGCCGCACGCGACGCCTCCAACCTCCACCAACAGGTACCCCTCAGGATGCCAGGCCCACGACCAAAGGTGGCGGATAACAGCAAAGGAGCAGCGACTCTGCCCGTGGCACAAGACCGCCTGGTCGCGGTGGCTGACGAGGCGTGCGAAACGGTGATTGGTGCCGACACTGGTCATTACAGCCACGAGCGGGCAGGGGAGTGGAACGCTGCAATCATCGCCCGGATACTCGATGCGTTGAAGACGGAGCTACCACATTACAAGCTTCTGGTTCACTGCACTACGGTGGAGCGTCGGGAGCGACATGTGACTGGCATTCGCAGTGCGTCGGGGGCCTACTGGAACGCCGAGCGGGATGGCATATGGAATCACAGTTGGCACGGCGCGGGTGCAACGGTAATTGTTTCTGTAGCATGGATTAACACGGTGTGATTGCGTTTGTTATTAGTATATTGCTACTTTAGATGGGCTGATGCGTTTTTGAAAAGCGATTGCCACATGAACGCCTCAGAGAGTATGAGCTCCATCTCTTTCTCGCCCCAGTCACTGGTTGGGAGCGCCTGTAGAAACATCATGACTTCTTGAAAGTCCATCTGTTGAAGTTGGCTGCTCCACTTTACTAGGAAAGCCGCACAAACGTATACGTGGAACTGCGAGAACCCACTTGCGCCCTCAGAGAGGTATGTATCCCACATCCTAACAGTGTTCTTGACGCTGATCTCGCGCATCAGTAGGCAGTTCATCCACCGGAAGGAGAACTGCATGAACTCGACCCCCTCGTTCTGCAGATGGCGTGCTAGGTTGGCGTCGATTCGCCAAACAAGGTCCTTGAGCTCGGCCACCTGTCGTTGAATGCCCGGCTGAGCATGAATATAATTGTCCTGGATGCCGTCCAAGAGTTTCGTGAGACACCAGTATGAGTCTGCCTCTACAACGTCCAGAATACCGGCAGGGAGTTGAGCTGGATCGTATGTTTCAGGGTCGCTATTGATGTAGGCTGAAAGGAATGACTGGAAGAAAGGAGTGACGAGGTCATTGATGCCTTGCACATAACCAGATGCCGGGTGCCGAATGGCCCATAAATATAGAATTCGCTCCAGTGCCCGTTGTGTCGCTGGAAAACCATAGAGCTTGAGATGCGGATTTGTTCGTGGCACATCTATCTTAATCTGGTGCCACATTTGCTGGTCGAGAGCGGCATTGTGGAAGACTTGGTCCAACCCCTCAAGATACTCTTGCCGTTTGCGACTCAAAGTTGCTATTCGACGTTCCGAGTTTGTCGGTAAGTACCCCAGGAGTACTTGCCATGCCATTGGTCGTAGTTCGTCGGGAATCCCAGACCACGCAAGCCGCCGTAGTTCTTGAAGGTCTATATTAGACGCCTGGAGGACTCGTTTGAACTTATTAATGCGTGCAATGCGGGCGTTCAGGCGCTCAATCTCTGCACTCGTCGACGAGTCCGCAACCCCAGCAGGTAGCGGATGGTGAATGTTGTGCAGCGAGTTTGCAGGATCCCGTATGATCCCTTCGACTTGGAGTTTCACACCGCTGGCCGTTTGCTTTATGCTTGGATAGCTTCCAACACTCGACGAGCTTGTGTTCTTGTTCATCATCGTAGCAATTCCGCCAGATGTTGCCGCTGGTGTGGCGGGCCGTGGCCCATCCCTGCCGAGGTCACGTGCGCCAGGTGTCTCGCGCAAGGTGTCCCGTGATGGTCTGTTTTCAACTGATTTCTGCGCAGGGCTCGCACCACGGTTGACGGCAGAATCCCAGTCATCATCCAGGTCAATGTAGCTGCCACTCCGCCGATTGTTAGCCTGCCGCTCCGGGCTGCTGGGGGTATTCCGTCTGTGTGAGCGTTGATACATGGCAAGGTAGCAGCACTTACTGCTCCACCATCCGTAACATGTCCGCATGCGAGTATGCCGCGCCAATGACTTTGAGGTCTGTGTCCCCGCCTCCGGCGGCGGTGGCGGTTCCGGGGCTAGGTCGTCGGTAGCTTGCGAGGCGCTTGAAGAATGTTGACGCAGGCTGGCCAGCCCCGCCGCCCTCACCGAAGACGTACTCGGACTGGTCAATCGAGCTCATCTCCGGCTGTTTCCCTATAGGTCGCGGCATCGTTGTCCGTCAGTTGATGTCGACGCTGTCGCGTCGCCTGGCTGTTGCTGACATCAGCTTGCACCCAGCTGCTTATGTCAACAACTATTACCTAAGCAATCAGGTGAATGCTGACTCAGCCACATCTCGCGCCGCACAGTGGATCCGTGGAAAAAGAAAAACGTGAAAAGTTTTGGCCGATGAGCAGGAAAGTGGCACCTTGACAAGACCAACATGTCGCACTGCAGTAAGTCTTGCGCGGCGGCTGAGGGCGTGCGAAGGGAGGACTGACACAGAAACTGTCCTGGCCTCAACCATTGCGAAGCCATTTGTAGAGGAGGTTGAACGCGGAGTCCAAGCGTTGGGCCGTCGGCCGAAGCTGGTCGGGTTCCTCGCCAATGAAGACCCAGCGGCAGTGATGTACGCAAGATGGACCGGCAAGACATCTGAGGGCCTAGGGTTCGACTATGAACTTCGCCAGGTGGCCAAGGACGACCTGGAGGAGGCCATCATGGCCGCGAACGCCGACGCGGCGGTGGATGGCATTATGATCTACTTCCCTGTGTTTGGCGGTGGCCAGGATCAGTATATCCAGCAGGTCGTGGACCCCAAAAAGGACGTTGAGGGTTTGAGCCACATTTACATTCAGAACATGTACCACAACGTTCGATTTCTCGACGAGGAGGAGACTCAAAAGAGTATTCTTCCTTGCACACCACTTGCCGTGGTGAAAGTGCTTGAGGGACTGGGTGTGTACAATGCCATCCTGCCGTATGGTAACCGCTTGTACGGCAAAACGATCACAGTTGTGAATCGCTCAGAAATTGTCGGTCGACCTTTGGCTGCCCTGCTCGCGAATGACGGCGCTACAGTATTCTCTGCCGATATTACTGGGGTCCAGAAGTTCACTCGAGGGCATGGCATCAAACTCAAGAAGCACCAGGTGACGGAATGCCCTGGTCTCACCTTGAAGGAGGCTGCTCTCCAGAGTGACGTGGTGATCACTGGTGTTCCGTCGCCAGACTACAAGTTCCCAACGGAAAACCTCAAGGACGGCGTCGTGTGCATCAACTTCAGTTCCGAGAAGAACTTCTCGCCCGAGGTCAAGGAGGTCGCCTCGCTTTACGTCCCATCCATTGGAAAGGTTACTATTGCGATGCTCCTCCGTAATCTACTCCGCCTTGTCGACAACAAATCTGAGCGACAGCGCCGCGGGAGTATCAATTAATAACTACAGCATTACTAGGGTTTATAGAGTGTACAATATATACATTTCAGATTCCCGTTTTTTGCCTCTTGGATGAGGGTTCCTCGGGATCCGAGAAACCCTCAAACTCAGATTCTTCCGAATCGTCCCTTTGGTCGAAACGGGGTTTGAGGCCCTTCATTTTGCGAGTTTGCAACTGGGTGAGATCCTGCTTGCCTACATGAACACGGCCAACCTTGTCACCCATGATGTCAACATCAACGTTTTTGTTCTTTTTCTTCTCTGATTTCTTTGGCTGTCGAAGTGCCTCTGTGGCCAGCTCCGCCGGAGCATCCCGACGCCGACCGACGCGAAAGTCAAATCTTGGGCCAATCTCTGACAGCTCCACCCGTGGTTGCTTCTGACCAGACCTGTAAGTCTTCAAAATGTAGACACGAAAGTGCACGGGTGGAAGACCTATGTTTGAGTCTGCCGGTTGGTCCTCGGCAGGCTCTGCTGCCGACACAGATATCACGTGTTGCAATCCAGCGAGGTCTAGGAGGTCGGTGGTCTGGCCACGGAAAAAGTCAAGGAACAGACTCTTGACGTGTTTGTAGACTGGGTGGTTATCGAAACAGAGGCCGTTGAACGAAAACATCGGCTTCATCCCGACCTGGAAAGTTTGCTTGCGGAAATCCTGAAGAAATCTGGCGGATTCCTTGTCAATAAGGAGTTCTATCATGTCGTAAATCTGGTAGTTGAAGGTTCGCACAAATGTCAGATTGTTTGGACGCTTCTTGTTGCTCGATCCAAAGACCAGCAGCGATGTATCGTTCTTCTCTGCAAAAAACTCAAGAGATGAAGCGTCCTCGAAAGGTTTGATATCATTCTTTTTTTGAAATCGCTTGCTATCCGGTTTCTTCAGAGCCGCTAGGTCCACCATAGCGCTGTGGAGTGTGGCATTGGAGTTGGCACCTGGTACGAACAGGGCCTGTTTGACGTTCTCCACAAGCTTTGGCTCACGCTTCTCGAGCGCGCGCTTAGAACGAGCATTCTTGGGTTTCCTGAGTTAGCATACCGAGCTCGGAGCGCTGGCGACGTCGCTTCACCGTCATCTCTACTCACACCGTCCGCAGCATCGTTGTGTCGGTGGTCGTGAGGTCCAAAATTTTGAGCCGCACACTGAAAAAAAAGCCGCGTCCGGCATGCGGCTCACAGGCAGTCTGCAACCTCGAAACGACGGAGGACCAAAACAATGGCGGAGGATCTGTCAGTATTCAAGCTACGACAGTCCTCGGCGCGCCATGGCGCGCGTAAAGCCAGCGACAACATCAGTACCCGACGTCTAGCGTCCGGTCCTTCGCGGAGTGGCTCTGTCTCGCTCTATTCTGGCATCAGTTCGGCCACGGACGGGACGACTCCTCGAGACGGAAACGTCGAGCTAACCAAGAACGCAAAGTACTGCGTTTTGCGCCTCCCGGCCGCGCCACCTGTTTTAAAACAGGTCACAAGCGATGCCCGAGGCAGTGTGGATCAGACATCCGGTGCAGCCGTCGTCTTCACTGACCATGCTGCTTACGTGTGGGAGTATTTAAGTCCTGATCACGTACCCAATACGCTCAGCTTTCCGATACAGACGGAATTGGGTCGTCCTTTGGGAGCGCTGGTGGCGCCCACAGCAGGCAACAGGGAGCCTGGCTTGGTCCTAGTCCAATCCAAAGGACCTGTGTCCTACTGGGAAGCAGTGGGGGGAGCTGTTACCGCGGGTCTATTACAAAAGCGGCGAGCATCGCAAGGGGAGATAAAGGTGCACGGATCCGAGCGAATCGAGATGGTCGCCAACATCGAGCCAGCAGGCGTAATTGCCGCCACTTCTGCTGGTAGGTTCATCTTCCTATCATTGCATGATCAATATGGCAAGGAACAACTTCGCACACACCAAATGCGTCCTGGTGGCCCTGGGCTTTGGTCATCATTAAAGCATACATTTGCAGTGGATTCATACCGTCGCGACATCGTGGCAATCAAGGCCGGGAAGCTTCTCGGTCGTGGAGAGCGCCAGGCGCTTATCGTGTCTGCAAGAGCTCTATTATCACTCTGGGAGTGCCGCTGGGACGGTCATTGCGCGATGCTTTACGAAGAAGTACTCTATGAGCTACTTCTGAATCACATATCCGCTCTGTACCCACATGCCCGCCAGACCTTCACTGTTGCCGACGCAGAATATGCAGCAGAAAGCGGCCACATATACCTCCTCTGTTCTTTCACAAACGCTCCCGATGAACAGTTCTATGTGCTTTACACCGTGACATTGCAAACCGATGGTGAATGGGGCGAGCCAAAGGTCATCAGCACACACCGACTGCAAACTTTCACGGACCCATCCGCCCGTAAGCCGCAGTTGTGGCTGCCGGCACCCGGTGACACACTTTTTGCGGTGTTCTCTCATGCAGTTGTTCTACTCGATACCCAGGCGGATGTTGGCCCATTCGATATGCCTCAGGGCCGCTGGGAGGATGTGATTGCGTTCCGTGCCGGCGTGGACATCGTGGCAAGTGGTAAGGAAGACCTCGTTCAGAAGGCCCATCGCATTATTCGAAACGCGGGTGTCGTTCTCGCGACGCGGGATGCTGGGGTGGTTCGCATCGAACGCTACGAGGATGGCACGGGTGTTCGTGTCCGCTCGCGCCAAGCGCGCCCGACACCTAAGCAGGGCCCACAGGAGTTTGCCAAAACGAAGATGGAGCAGGCCGTTTTCTATGGCATTGTGTCAGACAACCCAGTCGACTTTCAAGCTCGGGCAGAACTCGTTATTGCCTCTAAAGACCTGGAAGCCGCGGCACTGGCTATTTCTCAAGAGGTTTTAGATTGCACGAGTCTCTATATGCCTCCCGTCCTGCCATCTGTCGGGGAATTACTAGACCTCAAAGTGTCGCGCCTCGCTCGACTTGTGTGTTATATCGGGAGCAATTTCTTGAGGCAGATCTCAGAATCTGTGAGATTCCAATTGCTGTCGCGTCTTGAGCAGGCGTGTGCTGCCCGGGAATTATGGACCTATCACGACAACATTCTCGAACGACAGGGGTCCGACTCAATCGTGGGTCGAACTCTAGCGCCATCCGGCGCCGGTTCAGGCGACGTTCTGCGGGACTGGTTTACGCGCAAGACTGGGCGCGTTGGTGAAGTGCTTGTTTTCATCTCCAAATATTGTCAAAAACACGCCGACCGCAACCCTGGGCTCGTCGGGGAAGCCAATCATGCGCTTATGACTGCTCTCAATGGCGGTGCTTTCGATGCGCGGAGTGAATTCGCCCAAGTGCTCGAGGTCAACACGGCGAGGTGCGATTCGACTTGGACGGCGACGCCAGAGCTCATCGGGGCGTTCGAGGCTCAATATAGTTTGACCCACAAGCTACTGAAGTCTGAGAGCAGAAGTGAGGAGCTTCCCGGTCAATTAGTTGGCATTGTCGAGACACTTTGCCATCTTTACACGGAACGGCTTGCGTTGCTAGAGGTGAAAGCGGAACAGAAGGAGCCTGGCGCCTCGGAGGCTGGTGAAAAGTCAGAACAGGCATATTTGGAGCAGCGAGATGAATGGTTGCGAAGTTTGGTACAGGCAGGATGCCGCGATGACGCTTTACGCATTGGTGAGACGTACCTCGTGTATCGCGCGCTTGTGGAAATTGTGGATGCCGAAAGGCGCATTTATGTCACCTCAGAAGGCGAAGATTCAGTTGCGGCACATGATTCAATGACCACGCTCAACAACTACATTGACCGATACGGATATGACTTTGCGTGCGTCTTATTTCAGTATTACGTCGAAACACAACAACTGAAGACTCTTCTGGTCGGCTTTCCAGCATACAACGACTATCTTGAGGAGTTTTTGAAGACGAAGCGGCATGGAAGAATCGCTTGGATCCACGAGGTCCAGACTGGGAAAAATCTGCAGGCGGCTGCCACTCTCACAGAGGTTGCCACTGGGACCGAAGAACTGAACAGCAACAAAAGGTTTCAACTTTCTGTGGCCAAGTTAGCTGCCCTGACCGCTCAGGGCGGTGGTGATGCGGCTACTCTGGGCAACCGCAAGACACAGCTTCTTGGCCAAATCGAGAATGCCTTCGTGGCAGCAGACATTCAGGACATGCTAGAGCGACAGGTGCAGCCTCATGCAGAGAGCAGTGGTGGGGAGGTTACTCTTTTTGAAGGAAAGCTCATGTCAGCGGTAAAGCGGCGGCGGACCCCAACGGTTTTGAAGGGGCTACACAGAGCGCTGACACGACTAGTGTTGCAGAAAGCCCTCTCTGCGTCCGACCTCATAGATCTTCTAACGCTCCTTGACCGAGAGACAAAGGAGAGCAGACAAAACTTCGCTGCCGCTCTCAGAGTGGCGAATGTGGTTGGCCATCGAAAGTTCAACACCGCTCTGATTTGGCGGCGAGCCTACATCGCTGATGACTGGGTAGACTTGGCCAAACTCGCCAACAATCAACCCGACGCCAAAGTTCGCTCGGCAATGGACAAAACAGCGCTCTTCGCTACTATCACGGGCGCTGTCGAGGACGGCACCGTGACTCCAGGCCAGATACCGCCGCCCGCTGACTGTATCTTCTCTGGTACCCCCCAGAGCCTTGCTGATCGCTATCCATGGGCGTCGAAAGCGGACCTTGAGGGTCTTGCTTCCGACTTTGAACGCGAAAACGATGTACTGCGTTCGTACATTGAGAAAGCCGACCTTGCGAAGTGGTCAAAGGGGTTCGTTTCCACGATTGTCGGCCACGATGCCTACAACAGCAAGATGGATGCCATGGATGAATCGTAAACGTTGTGTAACATATTTGATTTAATCATAAGCTTTCAGCGATGTCGTAACTGCGTTATTGTTGAGTGGGAGGATTGGCCTGTTTGACGGGTATCCGAACCAGGGTTTCGGGGAGTTCTGGCGCATCCGTCTCGGCCGCTGAGTAGTCCTTGAGCGCGCCGCTTGCAAGCATACACGCCCGGAATATATTGTCCCAGTTGCTGAGGACAAGCTTGGTAGCTTCGGTGCCGTCTGAAAGGGACTTGAGCTTCCGTTGCAGTCCCTCAAGCTCCTCGGCTAGGCTTTTGCTAAGCTCGCTGATGTGAGTGAGCTGCTCCAGTTCGCGTCTCTTGCTCTCCAGCAGCTGCTGAGTCGTCACGCTGACGTTCATGGTGTCGTCGTGGCCATCGCAGCGCGCGTCTCACATAATGTATGACATAAGCTGGGATGTTTATGTGTGTCCGGATTGGGAAGACGACGACACAGACCAGACACAATGGCAAGGACGCTCGGGCCGCCACAGCGCCCGAGCGTTGAGGAAGTTCGACGGGCATACCAGGAGAAGAACCGTGGGATTGCGTTGGAGCTGGCCCTGGCGCGGCAGAAAGTGCGAGATCTTGAATCGAAGGTCGAGGAATGCATCGTGGAGATAGTCGAGCTACGGCAAGCAAACGCTGCACTCCTAACAGCCCAAGCAGACACAAAGGAACGCGACCTCCAGCGAGCCGGCCACCTCCGCCACTTGCTGGAGCTTGTGGCAGCTTTGGTAAATGGTGACGATTGCCCTGAGGCCTCGGGGCCGCCGCCAGAGTGGGCGCTTCCGGTCATACGCACCCGGCGGAGCGTGCGTTCGGAGCGGAGTATGAGTAGCGGTGGTTCGCGACGGAGCTCACGACGACAGTCTGGGCTTCTGCCGTCCCTCGAAGAGGCTCAGCGTTTGGAGTCGGCTACTGCTGTGTCTGACGTCATGTTCGACCACTCCGGCATGCCGGAGTCGCCAGATTGCGCAGTGCCACAGCCCATAATCACTGAGACGGGTCAAATTGAGGTCCACGACGAGTGCATTCCTGAGATGGACGAGAGTGAAGCAGCAATAGCAGAGTTGGACAGAATTGGTGCAGACAGTTTCAATCGGGAAGTTGAACGCTTCTCCCCCGAGACGGGCGTGTGCATGAAACCTCGTCGTGGACGCGACGATCGCACCGTGGATGCTACTTCGTTGCTTGCCGAAGAGACGGAAGCGAGGACTGCTCTCAGTCAAGGTCCTTCAGCTGGGCCATCCTTACAGCAATCGAGTGATAACGGTTTAACTGCCATTATTCGCACCGGCTCCATGCAACTGGACGTGATGGAGAAATCATTCGACAATAATCGTGTGCAGAGTCCTTCTCCAAGTCTGCGAACCGCCACTATCGGAGAACCCATAGAACCTGTGGAAACAACAAAGGAATCATCAGGTAATGTGGCTAGCCCTGTTAGAGCTGCCCCGATACAGCGGCGGCCTTCAAGAGTGCCAAAAGCCAAGCCAAGGCCAAAAGAGAATGAGACTATGCCCTCAGCAGCTTCGCCTGCAAGACGGCACGTGAGACAGCGCAAAGTGGTGAACTACGCAGAGCCTGCCCTGGGGACTAAGCTCCGCCGCGAAGGCGATCTGGTTGGGGCCATAACTGATATCAAGCCAGTTTACTATCCATCTAGAAAGAGCTTGAGGATGGAGCGCACCCCGGAAACACCAACTGTGATTAAAAAAGAAGCGGTGAAGCAAGAGATGAACGATCCACCTCAGACAGTGCCGCTGCAGACATCGAAAAGTGCCATCACTGACCAGGAGGAACCGTCGCGAAAATCCTGCTCCCCGTCACTCAAGAAAGCCGAAAGGAAAACAGAATCCCAGGCAGCAGCGACTGAAAAACTTCCATCGAAGCGAAAAAGGTGCCCGGCAGTGCTCAAAGAGGTCAATACGAACATAAGCCCATCCATTTTTGACTTTGAGGACACCCCACCAGTCAAGGTCCCTGCGAAACGGCGCAGATCGACGCGCCGTCTTTCGACTGTATTATAGTATTTATTCACCCGGCGTTTGTGTAACATATAATTTAGTGTGTTTTATCCTTCAGAGTGCCCCGCGCAACCATTGGATAAACTACCGGCCGATCTTTTCATAACGGGACATGAACGTTGGTTGAAGGCCCTCTGGTTGCTGCTGCTGCAAAGCTTCCTGGCGAACTCTCTGCGCCAGAGCCTTTTTGTCTTTGGAGTCAATATCGCGGCGGGCCTCCACAATGTCCTCAAAGAACACCAGAGGAGCATCCCAGAACTCTGCGCGTAGAGACTTGAACTGGTCTGGCAAGTTCTCTACCGGTGCTGTGAGAGCGTCGATAAGGTGCGCAAATACCCCGAATACCGCCTTCAAATGATCCTGTGATGGATAGTACTTGGAGAAAAACGCATAGAACATCTCAATATCGGAGTTTATCTGTTCTGTTGCCTTTTCGCCCTTCAGGCTGACTCCCTTGTTTCGCAGGCAACTCAGGTATTGTAGCGTTGTCTCCTCCAACACGTCATCCAGAAACACTTCGTATAGCACAGGGTTCAGGTTTTGTTGACACTCATTCAAGTAGTCAGTGAGGGTGTCGGTGATCTGACGAGCCGGCTTGCCTTTCTTCCATGCGTCTGAGCTGAAGACGTTACGGAACGCAGCACGCAAGTCATTAAACATGATACGAGTGATCTGAACCAGAATAGACTTCGCCAGTAGAATGAAGCCGTCAGTTGTGTTGACGACGCTAGCCTCAATCTGGTTTTGGTACTTCTTGGAGACCAGTTGGACGTTCTTGTTTTTGATCGCCTCCATGAAATCGGCAGCCGTGATTTGGTCATTGGCAAGTGCAACCATGTAGTCTACCAAACCACCTGGAATATCGGAGTTGGGGTCGTTGCATGACTCTATCCACTTCTCTGTCTCATGCTTCATGGTGGAGTCCCATTCTGCTTGCCGTTCCCGCAAAGCGTTGCCACACTCCTCAATCACACCAGCCAAGATCCGCCCTTGACCTGAATCCGCCGCAACGTCAATTTGCTGGGTGATCAGCTGGAACACAATGACCTCACCTGGAAGACAAGAGTGACCATTTTTGTCCTGCTCTGGTGGGTTAGTCCGTGTGCGATATTCCTCTCGCTCCGTGTTGCGAAGGTTTAACATCCATTCCTTCAGTTTCCGGACGATTAAGCTCAGGTAGTCATCGTAGATAGCGTTTTCCTCGCCGTCGAGCAGTGGAGGCTTCAATCTGTCTTTCGTCACCCCCAAGAACTTCTTCATGGTCGCGTAGTAGTCCTTCACATAATGAAGAATCCGCAGAATAGTCGCCGCGTCTGGATCTTGATCCAGCATTTCCTTGAGGAGTTTATACACTTCCTGATGGTAGTATGACAGAAACCGATCGAAAATCTGCCATCTTGGAGGCACAAGCTTTACAAGCTCGACGTTCACGAGTCCCAGGTCCGTGTACACCCAGCCGAGGTTGTCGAGGACCTCTGCATCGTCCTGTGGGAATGACTCCTTGCAGTTCGCAAACGTCTGAGCCACAGAGTCCTGTATCGCCTTGAAAAATCTTGGCGAATAGTTGCGTGGAACACGATGAGCCTGCTTTATACTCAGGTTGTCCATCAGCGACACCGCTTGGCCTGCATTGGTGTCGCGACGCCCACCAGAGACCGATGATTTACGCGCATGCTGCTGCGAACCCAGTCGCCGTCCAGTCACGCCGCGTGCTAGACCCTCCACACCATGAACTGACCGTCTGTTCGCCGCGACAACGCCGGGACGTGGACTACTCGGAGCAGGTGTGCCAGCCGCCGACGCTTCGCGTGACGCATCTTGCTCCCGCTTAGCCCGAATGTCCTCCATGATCTTGACCGTGAGGTCTTCCTTCTCTTCGAGATCAACAATCTTGGCCAGTCTCACGACCAAAGAAGGATTTCCTGCGCGGATTACCTCGAGGAGGTTTTCCGCTATCTCGAACACGATGGCATCGAACTTCTCAATGACGCGCTCCAGCGGAGCGAAGTGCCGTGCGATAGTTCGCCGCACGTCGTCGGTACTTCGTTCCGCGTAATATGTCGCTTTATCGCGCAATGAGCGGATCTTGTTCAAGGCGTGGTGTGCTGCAAGCAAGTTGGGTAGCTTAGACTCCAGCTGAAATGGCAGGTCGCGATCGATCAAGTCCTCTACCTCCACGAGCCGTTGATGAAGCTCCTTTATGTTTGTAATGAAGTCCTGTGTTTCGATGAAGTTCTGGTGAATCTCCGACATGCGATTGATCTTCTCGAAGTGCTCCACAGCCTCCGCGGACTCTTGCCGTAGCCGTGCGATCTTGATCATTTCCTGCTGGATTTCTTCGACTATGCGACGTGTTTCGGCGAGACTCGTGACGCCTTTAGTGGTCAGCTCTACCTGCGAGGCCGCCCCGGCCTTGAGCTGCACGTCAACAGCGGCCTTCTCGCGCTGTATTTTCGACCGGAGGGCCACGACTCGGTCGAGGTCATCCTGGTGTCTCAGCAGGTCCGCGATCCTGCTCACAGCGCTGTCGTGTGCAGCCATCGCGTGTTCATTCGGCTTCCTGGTGTGTAACGTGGCGTGCGGCGTGCGGCTCGGCCCCGCCACTGGTGCGGCTCATGCAATGAAGGTTGCGGGGAACCGAAGGACCAATGGCGATTGCTAACGACCGACCGCCATGACCAGCCCGCTTCGGAGCCAGGTGATTCAGCTGTACAAGGAGCTCCTCTTCATAGGCCGCGACTACCCGCAAGGCTACCGCTTTTTCCGTGACCGCCTACACCGCGTGTTCAAGGCGAAGTCCGGGCTCAAGGATGAGGATGAGATCCGTCAGGCCATTCGCCATGGAGAATACATCAAGCAGGAGCTCTACGCTATGTATCGCCTCCGCAAATACCGTGCCATCAAGCACCGCTACTACGATGAGCGCACCGACCCTGACACTTACTATGACATCGAGGGCAGTCGTCGGTAGCGCCCTAGCCAATTGATTGCGACAGCCATTGTCCCCGGGTGTCGACGCCCTAGCCACTTGATTCGTCGGCCAGTGTCCCGGAACTTTGACGCTCTAGCCAATTGATTGTGTCCGCCAGTCTCCAGCGGGGGCACTGCGCTGTCTTTGAGCCCATGTAATCGCATACATTTTAGCATGCCATGACTAGACCAATTCAAAACTTCATTTCTCGTAATTACCTACAGCTTGTTAGCGAGAGCAATGCGGACTGCCTTCACCTGGGTGTAGTTCTCGAGGGCCTCCTGGCCGAGCTCACGACCAATACCAGACTGGTTGAAGCCGCCAAACGGCACCTGGTGGTGGAAGTCGTTGTAAGTGTTGACCCACACGGTGCCAGCCTTGAGGCGGTTGGACACCTCGATGGCCTTGTCAACGTTCTTGGTGTGAACGCCGGCAGCAAGACCGTACTCAGAGTCGTTGGCAGACTTGATGACCTCGTCGACAGTCTTGAACTTGGTGATGGTCACGACGGGGCCAAAAATCTCCTCCTTGACAATCTTCATGTCGTCCTTGACATCAGCGAAGATGGTAGGCTTGACGAAGTAGCCAGGGCGGTTGACACGCTCACCACCAGTCACGACACGGGCACCGGCCTTCTTGCCCTCCTCGATGTAAGAGAGGACCTTGTCGAGCTGCATCTTGGAGGTCTGAGGACCCTGGAAGGTGTTCTTGTCGAAGGGGTCGCCGACGACGTTTTTCTCGGCACGGGCCTTGAACGCCTCCAGGACCTTGTCGTAAACAGTGTCCTGGACGTAGATACGGGAGCCAGCGCAGCAGACCTCGCCAGAGTTGTAGTAGATGCCGAGGTTCAGCATCTCCACGGCCTTCTCGATGTCAGCATCCTCAAAGATGATGTTGGGCGACTTGCCACCGAGCTCAAGAGTCACCTTCTTGAGGTTGGACTGGGCAGCAGAGCGCATGATGTGCTTGCCAGTGGCGGTGGAGCCAGTGAACGCAACCTTCTTGATCTTCATGTGCGACGAGATGACGGCACCGGTCTTGCCATAGCCCGAGATAACGTTGAGCACGCCCTTGGGGAAGCCAGCCTCCTGGACGTACTGGCAAGCAACAAGAGCCGACAGAGGGGTGGACTCGGCGGTCTTCAGGACGACGGTGTTGCCGGTGGCAAGAGCGGGAGCGATCTTCCACGACCACATGAGGAGAGGGAAGTTCCAGGGGATGATCTGGCCGCAGACGCCGAGGGGCTCGCGGCGAGTGTATGTGAAGTGAGTGGCACCGGTGTCGATGACGGAGCCGTACACCTTGTCGGCCCAGCCGGCGTAGTTCCGGATGGTCGAGATCGACAGAGCGACGTCGCCCTGAGCGAGGGTGAAAGCCTTGCCGTTGTTGGTCGACTCGATGGCGGCGAGGAGGTCAGCGTTCTTCTCCATGATGTCTGCGAGCTTGAAGAGGTACTTGCCGCGAACGGACGGGTCGAGAGCGGCCCAGGGTTCGAAGGCAGCCTCGGCAGCGTCGACGGCGGCGTTCACATCCTCCTCGTCGGCCTCCTGGACCTGAACGATCTCCTTCTCGGTGCTGTGTCAGAGGGATGGTCTTGCCTATTCCGGTATGTGCATGCGGGGCCTGGCAATGACGTCACCGGAGGCATGTAGCCGGAGTTCGAAGAACCGAGAAACCCTCTCAGGGTCCTCAACGCCGGCACGGCACGATGGTCCGGCATGAGCCACCATCGGGTGGATACTCACCTCGGGTTGGTCACAGGGAATGTCTTGCCCGACTTGGACTTGACAAACTCGTTGTTGATGAACAGGCCAGTCGGCTGAGTGTACTTGGTGCCGTTGGGCAGAGTGATTTCAGTGCTCACTGTCATTGTATGTGTTTTTTGGCCGTCAAAGTGTGTCTACACTGGGTCAATTCGTGGCCGGGACACCAGCCTTATATAGTTTCGGCTCGGTTGCCGAGATCAACCCTCTGCCTTTTGGGGTGGGGTAAACTCTGTGCCGTGACCCCGCGAGCCGTCGCCTTGTGCGATGCACGGCTTACAGACATGTCGGTGCCCTTTGGCGGGGGAACCCCAGGGACGCACAGGCTGTACAATCCTAAAAGGGAAATGGGCCGGGTCGGCAACTATGTGACGGGCAGTGGACAGGGTGTGGGGGCGGGGGGGTCATCGCTTCCGGGTGCGGTGCCGAGGAAGTCCCGAAAGCATCCGCCTCCGGGGTCCCGCAATCTGAGGGCCTGCCACCCCTGCCAGACACTGCGGCTCTGAGTCGCCCAGCATCCTCATCATTAGCCGGTCCGATATTTCAGAGCCTCACTCATTACCAGCAACCTGCGAATCGAGCAGCCCGGGATACATCTTGTCCCGCGTGTATTTGCGCCCCGAAACACAGCGTCCAGCCAGGCGCGCGCACGAACGGACGCCACTGCTCGCTCGGACGCCTTTCTCTAGCATTGTTGCGGGGCACTGGCTCCACCCTACGACACCCGTGCTGACAATTGCAGCTCAACTCTGCACGATTGGGGCTGAAAAATTGCGGGGTAGCTACTAACTGCGGAAGGTAGTCGGTTTAACGGGTGATGCATCGCCACGAAATATGGGAGCGGCCGTGACGCAGCCACAATAAGCCGACCCGCTCGAAGACCCCTGCTGGGCACCCAGGGCCGCCTACCTCGTGGTGGTACCTTCGACGACCGGGGCCCCATAACGTAATGTTCCAGCGCCGGCAACGGCCGTCCCGCTGATCAGCGCCCTCATCGTCCACATATCCCTCTTCCGAAGGGCGCATCCACCAGCCTAATCGAGTATCATATCGCGCGTCGTCTGGACCTGCCTAACTGCGCCCCAAAGACTCTTGACTCCAAGCACGTCCAAGGGAAGCTGCAGATAGCGTTGCAGTACCCTCGGCCAGTCATATCGTCCGCCCCAGGCACTCGCATCGCGACCGTTGCGTCGACTGGCGGACGTTGACTACGACCGCGTCCTTCATGCCCCTCCTCTCACACACCGTGGGGTATCATGCAGCCGTTCGTGCGCTGATGCGTCGGGTGATTCAGGAACGCCCTTATCGTCGCGCGATGACCCAAACACCCCGAGCTCGTCGAGCGCATCACCCGTTGACCCGAGACCTCCCCCTGTCCCCCTCTTCCCCGCCTTGGTCTTAGGGGCTTGCAGGAATGCGCAGGTTTCAGTCACGTGGTCAGATCCCGTGCACCTGCGCTTCTCCAGCGCCACACAAAGCCTGCCCGGCGGCCATGACTCACAGGCATACGGAGCTGGTATCCCGCCGTCAGCCTCGCCTCTCATTGCCTTCCTGCCCGAAGACCGCCGCCCGATACGACTTTTCGTCGGTCACGTGCGAGTGTCACGTGATTCACAGCCGCGCTTACCGGTGCGGCTCGCCCATGCCCTGGGCCCAAGGGAGACAACAGCACAGGCAGCCAGCGGCCACAACCACCTGGAACAATGAAACTGACAGTGCTCTGCGCAGTAGGCGGCCTTGCGGCCGGCGCAATGGCGTTCCGAGACACGTCTCCGTTTGCGTTTGCGGCGAGCGAGGAGATTGCCGGTTTCAACAACCATGTTCCTGAGGCGCAACGGCACATCATGAACAGCGGGGAATTCGAAAGTTTGACTAAGAAGGCCTTGGCGCATTGCCCCGCTGATGCCTACGTTCTCGTTAGCCAGCCTGGACTCCATTCCGACGACATGACGGACAGTGCCGTGCCGTTCCTGGCCGGTCTAATTGAGAATGCCGGGAGCGCCTTCAGCTTGGGCAACGTCCAGTCCGACGCGGCGGTCGATAACTTCGAGCTCGAGGCCTACCTCACCAGCAAATGCGGCGCCGATGTCGTTCGCGTGGACGGTAAGACGGGCCAGTTTGACCGGTACATTGACACTAAACCCCGTGTCCTGCGTCTGGACTTCGACTCGCTTCCCGCCGACGCAACCAGACAAGCTGCTGCTCTCGCGCGCAATGATGATATTCTGCGATCAGTGATTGGCCACTTGCCTAGTGGTAATCACGTTGTCGTGTTTAGCAGCTCGCCTCTGGACCAGGTCCCTTCGGAGGCCCGTCCCCTGAATGAGAGAGACGACACTGATGCTGATGAAAACGAAAGCGAGGTTATCGGTAAGGCGAAGCAGAACCAAACTGAGCCTTTCAAAGGCAACAGTCTTCTTGACAACTATCAGTTCTTCACGCCTGGCGTGTTCATGGCCACTGTCGTCGGCATCTTTCTGTTGCTGATCTTCACGGAGGCTCTCCGGTGGCTATCGGACCTTCAAGTATCGTACAAGGCGTTCGAAAAGAAGCAGGAGCCGCCGTCGAAGCAACAGTAATTTATTAGTTAATACATTGTAGATGCTAAATGACTATGCGTCTGTGTGTGCCTTCTTGACCATTGCTCGTGATAGGGATCTCGGCCTTTGAGATGCGATTCTCATGTCTGATGCACTTCGCCATCCTGATTCAAGTCCAAGAACAGGTCCCTCTATGGGCCGAAGCTGAAATAGTGATTGCGGCGGACGTACAATTGACCTGAAATGGGGGCACTAAGAAAAGTACTTGCAATGGGGTCTTGCCCCGACTTAAGAGACAGAATTCCGGTATGTCCGACACGCGTTGGCTTCAAGTGAGTCTTGAGCCAAGCTGAGTCTTTCACAGCCTAGACTGGCGGCATGGCAAAGTCCCCTGGAATGCTCGGCCTCGGAGGAGATATATCACAGTCACCCCGACATGCGGGTCGCGAAGCACTCAGCTTCGTTAGTGGCAACTGCCCAACTAGTGCCACTTGCGCTGTTGGCATACGGTCTATGAGTGCTCCTCTTGAGAAAGCAAAATACAGTAGCTTCGTCGCGAGCACACAACATGACTACGACCACATCTCTGCAACTTCACTCTTCAGCCGAATCGTGGGCGACAAGTGTCCTCACCCCATTGCCGCTCAGTCAGTATATCACGTGATAAAAACGCCGCATCATTTGTGAGGCTCTGGTCTCCTTCCGGTTACAGAAAAGCAGTCACACATCCTGTGCATGCCCAACTCGCAGCCGAAATTTCAGCCGCAGGCTCACGGCTTGGGTGAATAGTAGCGTCGACACGAGCACCACAACGTTTCATAGCCACACGACATTCACAATGGTGAGTAAGAGGATGACCGGCGACGGACAATCAGCGACCTTCTTGGGCACGCGGCGTGGACGGCGATTTGTTTCCCATCCTAACAGCGACAGAGAGGGCACGGCTAGCTCGTCTCATAAGTTCGTCTTCTAACCCAGAGCGACGCTGTCACCATCAGAACCAGAAAGTTCCTGCGCAACCCTCTCCTGGGCCGCCGCCAGTTCGTCGTTGACGTTCTGCACCCCAACCGTGCCAACGTCTCGAAGGATGAGCTGAGAGAGAAGCTGGCGTCGATGTACTCTGCGGAGAAGGACTCCGTCTCTGTGTTCGGCCTCCGCACCCAGTATGGTGGTGGCAAGTCGACCGGTTTCGGCCTCCTCTACGACTCGCCTGAGGCACTGAAGCAGTTTGAGCCGACTTACCGTCTGGTCCGCTACGGTCTCGCTCAGAAGGCCGAGAAGCCTTCGAGACAGCAGCGCAAGCAGAGAAAGAACAGAGACAAGAAGATCAGAGGCACTGCTGCCAAGTTCGCCAAGAAGAAGGCGAAGAGAAACAAGGACTAAGCTGCTGCTTTGTGCTCCTCGTTGTTATGAACCTGTAATATATATGAGTAATGGAGCAATCGCCGCCCGCGCACTGTGTTCTACGTCTGACTTTGGCCGCTAGAATCCGAAGATGTCGCCTCGCCCCTTACACTCCTTAATTCAGGTCGTGAGCCCCAGCGTGATTTCGGCTCGTCGAGGTCGTGAGCCCTGGGAGCCGCACGGTCACTACACGCTCCGAGACCGCGACGAAGCTGCTATGGCGCCATCCGCAGCAAGCACGGCCAAATCCACTCCGGCACCTGCGGTGCCTTCTAGCGTGAACAGTTCGCAGGTGGACAAGTACGTCCTGAAGGAGGAGGAGCAGCGTGAACAGGAAGAGTTCATCCTGAACGAGCGTATCATCAATGAAGAGTACAAGATATGGAAGAAGAACTGCCCCTTCATGTACGATGTGGTGCTCTCTAGTGCCCTTGAATGGCCTACACTGACGCTTGAATGGCTTCCAGACGTTGCGCAGGACAAGACTTCTCCGGGATTCGACACTTACAAGCTCCTTCTCGGAACCCATACCTCAAGGAACGACGCTGACTATCTACAAACGGCGACAGTGGACCTTCCAGCGCGCTCTGATGCGTCTAGCGATGAGTACACTGGACGAGCTCGCCGCTTGCGGATAGCAGAGCGCATTGACCATCCTGGTGAGGTGAACAAGGCGCGGTTCAAGCCGCAAGAGCCTAACGTCGTTGCTACTATGGCCGTGTCCGGCGACTGCCTTCTCTTTGACCTTGCCTCCCGCGAGAAGTCACATACGCTGCGTCACCACAGAGGTGAAGGATGGGGCTTAGCCTGGAGTACGCTCAGTAATGGCCACCTTCTAACAGGCGGAGATGACTGTACTGTTGCGTTCTGGAACACCGCGGCAGCTGCACCTGGAGTGCTGAAACCTACGCGCGTGTTCAAGGGACACTCAGCCATCGTCAATGATGTTGCGTGGTCGCACAAGCTTGCCCCAGTGTTCGCCAGCGTCTCAGATGACCAGTCACTTCTGGTCTGGGACCTTCGTACAGCAGAGACCGATGACAAGCCTGTGGTGGCATTGTCTGATGCCCATAGCGAGGCGATCAACAGCGTGGACTTCAACCCGTTCTCAGAGCATATATTGGCAACTGGGTCCGCAGACAACACTATCGGTGTATGGGATTTGCGAAATACCGCTCATGGCCCTGTACATTCTCTTGTTGGACATTCTCATGACGTCACAACTGTCAAATGGTCCCCGCATGAGGAGGCAATACTAGCCTCTGGTTCATATGATCGTCGTGTGATGCTATGGGACCTCTGCCGGGTTGGGGAGGAGCAGACTGCCGAAGACGCAGAGGATGGTCCGCCCGAGCTTCTTTTCATTCACGGGGGTCACACGAACAAGATCTCCGACTTTGCGTGGCACCCAAGCACTCCCTGGCTGCTCTGCTCAGCAGCAGAAGACAACGTTGTGCAGGTGTGGAAGATTGCGCAATCGCTCACCAAGCTCCCTCCTGACGAACCCTCTGGCGGCGAGGGTGAGGAGTAGCGAATGACGTTTGTCAGTCTTGGTGCCGATAGTGTAGAACCAGCTATTTCCCTGCCAGGGCAGATAGACAGGTCGCTAGATGTATGCCTAGACGAGTCCCTTATACTAGATGAGATTAATGAACCAATGTACTTTGTGGCCACGGCATTACTATTGAAATAATTTGGAGACGGATTTTTCTGGATTGCTGTCTCTCAGAATTGAGCACCAAACCTAGGTCTCATTGGCACAGTGGGGCACCATGGCACACAGAAGCTCGGAGATCCGGCATGCTCCTTCTTGTCCAGAAAGTTTCTTGAGGTATATTGTCTCCACAATCAGGGTTTTAGCTTTGTTCTGTCATCCCCGGTTCAAGCGTGACAACAGAGGAGCGCCAAAAACACATTGGCCCTCTGGCGCGTTCACGCGTTCCAATCGGAGCGCGGCAAGTTAATGTCGAAGTTTTCGTTCAAGTCGTGGAGACGAAACCTCGTCATCTTGCGATGCACGTAGAGAGGTATGACTTTAACGGCATATGGTGGCTACAACACTGAATTTCGGGGCCATCTTAACAATCCCAGGGCAATCATTGAACTTCGATAGCCACTGGCCGGCGGATGCGATTTGCCTAGTATCTTTCCAAACAAAACTCGGTATTCAGCCAAGCCATACTTCGGATATCAACGCGATCTTTTGAGCACACCTGTAATAGCAAATGGTAATAGCATGTAATTCCTCAGTACTCCAAGCCAATGCGGTCCTAACTCCCCATTGAAGCTCCCACCGGCCCTCATGCAATTAAGCCGAAAGAGCGCCATTCGATATTCTTGAAAGGTGAGATGAGCGGTTAGGTTGATGGCAACTCTGTCATGTACATTTCAGCAGTCTATGTAACGTCCACTCTTCTACCCTCGGAGGCACTGTTCGAGAGGGCTAACACCGCATTTCGATGACTATAGTCCTGAAGATCAGCCTGAAGCCTTGCCGATTCTTCTTCGAGCGCCACTCGCTCCAAATTGATTTCATCCTCAATAACGGCCTGCCATCCAGTGTGGCGAGGGCATTTGCGGCGCTCCGTGGTGCATAGGTCGTTCGCGTGGACAGACATCATGTGGCTCTGGAGCGCTTCCTCGATTTCCGGCGAATCGGTCCAGGTCTGGGTGTCCCAGCGAAGCCGCGAATCTAGTCCGCAGATGTCCTTCTTCTTCACCCCTGCCGCACCCGCTAGTTCTTCGGCTATCTGCTTGATGCGGGGTTTCAAGGCATCCAGATACGCACTCTTTTGTTCCAGAATTTGCAGAGTGCGAACAATATCTCGCAGACGGTTCTCAGTTGTACTGGAGGAAGCAGCAGGAATGGTCTCTGCTGTCTCTGGGAATTTTCGGCCAAGCTGAAGAAACTCTTCCAAACTTGTGCATTTGTCCAACAGCGTCTTGAGTTGTCCAGGGCGCAGTGTCATACTGAACGCATGTGGATCGCGCGTTTTCTCGAGGACGGCTCTAAAGAAGGCTCGGCCATGCTCATCTGAACAGAACTTAGAGCGCGGGGACGCATCGACCCGTGCTGGCTGTGCACACGCCGCAAGACGGCACTTTCGCTTCCAGTTGGTCACATGGCCCTTAGACTCACATAGAGGGCACGCCCATTGCATCACCAGATTGGCCCATGCTTCCTTGACCCCAACACAGCTGCCGTGGAACCAGTCGTCGCAGTAATCGCATCCAATCATCCACCGTCCGTCGTCGGGACGGCGACATACGCAGTAAAGCTCTTCATCTTCGTAGTCTGATCCAGCACCGCCGGTTTCCTCTGGCGGTGGGGATCGCGGAGACGCTGTTACGGGACGGCGCGGTCCGACTCCGGCCGTCGCGTCAGATCGAACTGCAGGTGGTGGCTCAGAGAGTGAGCTTTCGGGCTGAATAGGAGCTCCATATGGGCCTTGGCGCGCGTATCCCCACGAGGCTGTGCCAACTGGAGAGTGTGGCGTCGGAGCGGGGCTGGCCGTACGTTGCCGCTTCCGCGGCGGTTCTGCCTGAGAATTTAGATGCGTCCGCGCCTCGGTGTGGTGTGGCGTTTCGCTTGGAGCAGCTGACGTGGCCGCCTCTCGGACGACGGTCCCGCCCGCGCTGAGCCCTTCCATGATGTTGCTCGTGTTGCAAGTCCGGCCGAGCCGCACGCAACGCGAGGTCACATGATGAGGTCAGCTGATGGCGTCACGTGAGAGCATCGCCGGCTGAAATATGTGGGGGAAATGCACGTCGTCAAGCTTAACCTCAATATTACCAATCACGGCCAGTATATTTCGCATTCACGGACCGGTGACAACCTCCGCTCCGACGTGACTCAGACATAAAATGGCCCACCGTCGCGGCCAGCGCAGCATTGATCTCAGTCCAGAGTCACTGACTCCCTTGGACCCGACCCCAATGGCCTCGGACACCCCTACTCCGGCCGAAGAGAAGGCCAAACAGCCCGTGGAACGCGAAAAGAGCAGCGCATCGGCAGTACGCTACCTCCGCTGGATCCAGAAATACTCCAGCTGGACGTTCAGTGGGTTTCTCGTGCTTCACGCCAGTGCAGTTATCGTCGCTCCTGCATTCAGCTTCAAAGCAGGCGAATCTACGTTACAGTTTACCAATGCTATATACCAGACCCGCGTGACCGAGCCCATCGTCTACGGATCGCTTCTTGCGCACGTCGGCAGCGGCATAGGGCTCCGCGCCTATCGTCTCTATAAGCAGCACAAAAACTACGGCAAGACCCTGCCGCTCGGTACCGTCGCGCAGTCCGGATACGTGCTGGCGCCTCTGGTCATCGCGCACTTTTTCGCCGCGCGGCTTGGACCCGTTCTCGCATCCGGGGATAGTTCTTTGGTGTCTCTGAAGTACATCAGCCACGGCTTTGCGCACCACAAAGCTCTCGCCTGGCTAGCTTTTGTTCCGCTTATTGGTGTGGCAACATGGCATATCACCAACGGTTGGCTCACTTGGCTGGGTCTGCGGACGAACCCGAAGTGGAAGAAGCGTAGGTTTGCCATCGTTATCCCCGTGATACTTCTAGGCCTTGCTAGTCTTGGCCGCATCTCCGCACACGGACCCGCAATCGGCTGGCTCGGCCAGCAGTATGACAAGATATTTGACTACGTTTTCAAGTATTCACCAATTCCGATGTAAATAATAAGAGATATGGACTTGTCATTGAGTTCCGCTCGGCGAGCTCAGTCCAGCTGAGTTGCTACTTAAGCTGGTGCGCAGAACGTGTAGTGGCACCATGCCTGCCGTCGAGGTCACCTCATTCTCTTCGACCCTCGCTTGCTTGCGTGCACTTTTTCTAGGTCACAACTGATGACCTGACCATTGCAGGCTCATGGTCTACGAAAAATTCAAAGGCTGAATTAACCTTAAGTGTGCTGACAGGTTCAACCCTGGCCTGAATGCAGTCAACCTATATGAACGACTATGAAGAGCTCATGACCATTCGAGTGGCAATTTTTTTGGAACAGTTGATTAGCGACTACTCTAGCTCTGTTTGTCGTCTTTCGCTTTCAGCTATGCTACCTCCTCTGTGTGTCACCCGTTCGGGACGTATTGCACATCTAGAGCGACACCCTCTAGCTGAACCCAATTCGAGTGGGGCGAACAGACGCAATTGTTTGCAAATAATATAGTAACTCTATAGACAATTGGTCATAAATATGTACGTCACAGACGCGCCCACCGACGACGAACGGATGCGTTCACATCCTCTTGGTGCTGCTCCTCTCGATGGCGTGTCTTTTGAAGCTCAATCACGCCCTCTATCTTTTCCAGCGCCAGCTCCAACAGCTCTTTGCGCTGCTGCAGTTCAATGTGCCGACGGATTTTAGGATCCTCCTTCGCAAAGGCCTCGATTTGTTCTCGACTCAGCGCCTTACCCAGCCGGGCATCCAATTCCCGGGGAAATTGGTAGAAAAAGTCTGTCAGAAGTTCCACATTCAGGAACAGTACTGCTGTTTGAGTAAGCTTGTTTGCGACAACATCCAGAAAGATCTCAGGACAGTAGTACTTGTTTTCTTTGGTTTTGCATTGCTTCGACTTTATCGCCATCATTCGAAGCCGGAGAATGTCTGCGCGATCCCGCAAGAAGAGTGCCTCGTGGCCCCGCCGAAGCAGCGCATGGCTGAATCCGAACGCTTCAGTCCCTGGAGGGGGACTATCATCCACGGGAGGGGCGCCACCACTGCCGCTCAAGGAGCTGCCGGCTGTTGCCCGGAGCATAGCCGTCTTCTTCTGCTCAAGAAAAGTCATCACTTGCGTCAACTTGCGCTGACCAACTGTCTTCTTGAGCAAAGAGAACTCATCCTCACATTGTTTTAGTTCTTCTCGCAGCAAATTGTATGCGTGTTCCCGTGAGGACACCCACTCACGGTCTTCAACGTCAATCTCGTACTTGTACGGCTTGATGCAATTCTCGACTTGATCGGCTGTGGAGTAGTATCGCGCGTTCAAAATGCCAGTCGCCGCGTCATGAATTGTGTCTCGCGCGAACGGGTGTGATTTGAAGTTGGTTGACGATATGAGTCGCTCCATCTCTTGTGTCAATGCACTAATCACGAGATTGGTTGACATTCTGCCCACCCCTAGTTTCGTGAGGGCGCTCGTACTGGCGTCCAGTTTGCGGTGCCAGAAGGGATCCTCGGGCGATGCGGAAGGCAGTGCGCTCACGACCGCTACCCCAATCTGCCCACCCGATCCCAGTGCCAGGTCCAGCGTCGCATTGCTGCCAAGGTATTTACTATTGTAGCGGCCAGCAGCAGACGTAGAACTGCTGGTCGGCGACCCACCAGGACCAGCCCCTTGCGTTTCGTACTCCTCTGGCTTATTCCAGTAGCGCAAGGCCAAGAGATCAAGGACCTTTTGATCTAGATCTGATTTTAGAAGCATTCTGACCTCGTCGCGGCCAAACTCCTGCGTGAATTGCTTGAATGCGTGCTTGAATGCGTCCACAGAGCCCGCTAAATACGTTTCCGATGTCAGCTGGCGATCATTATACTCGACTTTGAATTGGTAGGCTGCCTCCTCGAGTTCTTGATGTACAGCATTCGCCGTGGGTTGCAAGCTGTTTGCCATTGTGGCTTCAAGCACCTTCATGAGTTTCTTGCGGAGGTTCTGCGTGCCTACCACACAATCGTCGAACTCAGCGTGGCGTCGAAAGAACTGCTCTTCGTTTGCTTGTACCAGCGCCCCTATGTTGTTCGTAGCGGCACCTCTGCGAAAAAACCCACCGCCACCACTGGCACCGGCACCTGTCGGCGTACGCGTAATCACACCAACGTAGCCCATCTGAAGTGGGTAGTTTGTGTTGTGCAACACGTCTGCGCCGCGAATGGGATCGATAAGGTCGACCTTCGTGATGACACCGATCGTGCGTTCGCCACGAGGGTCGACTCTTCGCGACGCGCGCAAGGCCGACGAGTTAGCAAGATCAACGTCAGCTGCAGAGATGGCAAGGATAACGTTGGGCGGTTGGATGTACTTCTCGCACAGGGCCGAGATCTTCTGCTTCAAACTGCCTGGCTGGTCAGAGGCGGCCACCTGAATATAGCCCGGCAAGTCAATCAAAGTGAGGTCAGGCACATTCGGCGAGTAGATGTTAAGTTGAATAGGGTCGTCAGATACGGCGTCTGCTTCGGATACTGCAAGGTTAAGATCGACTAGCGTCCGCTGGACCTGCGAAAAGTCAGTGATTTTGCCGAGCCCCAAAGCTGGGAACTCTCCGTACTCAGCTGCACTATCAGGAGTGTTGATAAGCGTGAGTTCGATCGGCCGTCGAGTCACCATGTTGGAGCCTTTAGGAAGGAATTCGTGTCCGACAATAGCCTCCAGAACAGAACTCTTGCCCGAGCTCTGCGAGCCAATCACGACGATTGACGGCAACTGAAGCTGTTCCGACTCATCTATCTGTTGCAAAATGCCTCTTATCTCGATCATCCGCTTGGTAAGGGCCATGATCTGGTCCTCGTCGTCTTCAGGTAGTGGCTGTTCGTCCGTTGCCATAGCCGCGGCGGCTGCAGCTGCCGCCGCCGCCTCTTTCCCACCAGGGCCACCACCGGGATCTTTGTCCTTCTGGCTCTTCGAGTTCTTTGAGTCGTTGGGGCCTTCGCCTTCCTCGTCAGCGCCTTGAAACCACGCCTGAAAAGAGTCGAACGAGTCCTTTGCATTGCCGACAGCTGCGTTGAACCATTCCGATGCCGTCTCTAGTTTCTTCTGGCCATAGTCTGCTGCCTCTTGGATCTTGTAGTTGGCGTATGTAACTCCGCCAACCACAGCGCCTCCTGTAATCGCCCCAAGCCGCCCGACAGTCAAGAGCGCGCGCCCTGCTCCAGCCGCGGCGCCGAATAGCTGCCTGGTGGCTACTCGGCTGCCTGCCACGACCGCTCCGGTGCCATGGAGTCCTCGGAGGGCGAGACGGGGGCGGTAGCTCCTGTGAAGCGAGCTGAACTGCTGCTGCTGCAAAAGCCAGCCTTCGGGGCGGCGCAGGCCCGCCGCCAGCCGCGCGGTCCGTGGCACTCGTGCCGTCTGGCCCAGCAATCGCGCCAGGCCCGTCATGTTTGGAGGTTGGTGTTTTTGCCCGCTTGCATAGGAGCGCAACACTCCCACCTGTCACTGGACCACAAAACGCGTCCCCGAAGGGCTGGCACCCGCGCAACTCAGGGACATAGAGGTGAGCAAGCGACCGCTGGCACGGATCCTTCAGGGGCTCCTGGATCTGCGAGATACGTCTGGACGCCGGCGCGCCTAACACAGGAAATGTTCGGACTAGGACGGTTATACTACGTTACCATACTCCTGCTCAACGCAGTGGCAATTCTCAGCGAGGACCGGTTTCTTGGACGGAGTGAGTAGAGAGCAAACGCTCGGGAACGAACGGCGCTAACGAAGTCGGCTGGGGTGTGACTTCTGCAAGTGACAGCTTTGGAGCCCAGAATGAAGAGTCTCTGAAGTTCAGAGTGGTCAAGCTTATCAACGCCACACGGACTGTGATGCGGGTGCCTCTGATCCTCTTCAACCTGACCATCATAGTATATGAGCTTGTCCTGGGATAGTTCATTAAAATAATAGTACACGTCATGACAATACACAAAGGGCCTTAGAACGCCTCGCGTTTCTCCAGTGGGTTGTAGCGGAGGAACTTCTCGATTAAGTCCACGTGGGTGAGCTGTGTTAGAAACGTGGCTGAGGGAGCACGACGGGTCGCCACTCACAATCATGCGACGGCAGCAGTACCGCTTGAGCTTGAGCTTGTCCAGAGCATCACCCTCAGTCATGTTCTCGTCCTGGAGGTACGACAAGTACGTCTCCCACTTGTCGCCGACGACTTTGCCGCACGAGAAGCATCGCACAGGTATAATCATGTTGTGTGTTGTGGTGCCTCTGAAATTTTCCAGCGGCCCGTGCGGCTCATTATCGCTGTCAGCCGCAACAACCGTGCGGCTCATCATCACTCAGCCGCAACGTCTGTGCGGCTCAAGGCACGGTCAGCCGCACGAGCTGCAGGTCGTGAAAAAAATCTGGCCGACCTGCACTGACGTTCGGAGAGCCATGACGGAGCGTTCAGAGAAGGATTGGCGGCTGGGCCGGACTGTCGGGGGCCGTCTTGCCGCCATGCGGCCTCTCTTCACGCGCGATCGCAAGCACTTCATCGTACTCTTCGCCACTGAGCTCCGGGTGTACTACATCCCGACCAGGCAGGCGATGAGGACAATCCCGCTCGACAGCTCGGCCGTTCTGGATATCCAGCTGGCTGCAGATGACGACAAGGTGTGGCTCTCGCTCCGGACGGGCGTTCTACAACTGCTTAACTGGCGGACAAAGCAGACCGAGCAGCGGATTGATCTCGGCCTTCCGGTACTTAAGATCCTACGCCATAGTCCGGACGGCCACTTCGTTCTGCTATCATCTCGGCAAAATGCACACGACGACGTGCCCGCGAGCTCTGCTCTCTACCTGCTCGAGCATCGCTGGCGCGGCGAGTCAGGCGCCTACATCTCTCCAGTCGAGAGAGCCGACAAGACCGACAAAAGCGAGAAGGGCGACAAGAAGCCACGAAGAGAGACATACAAGCATTGGGAGAGCAATACGGTAGCAGTATTGAAGCACTGCAAGCGGTGGACCCTCTCCTCCAACGGCCGCTACCTTTCGTTCATAACCGCAAAAAAGGGACAGGACACCCGAGTCTCCGTTCTGGAGCTCAATGAAGCGTCTGACTCAGTTCTCAGGGACACGAGCTTTTCGCGGCAACGGGAAGTTGAAAGTCTGGCTGTCTCTGACGAGGGTACAGTGGCGTGCGGATCCGTAACTGGCGTTATCGACGTTTACGGTGACGTGTTTGCGAGCCTTACCTCACGGGCACTCAAGTGGCACACTGGGCCTGTTGGTGCCGTGGCGTTTGCGCTCAATGGTGCGTACCTTGTCTCGGGCGGTCAGGAAAAGGTGCTAGTTCTGTGGCAACTTGCCACTGGCAACACTCAGTTTCTTCCTCGGCTGAGCGCAGGAATCACAGCCCTGGAAATCGATGTCTCCTCCGAGCTATATGCTGTAGGTCTAGGGAATCATGATGAGTGGCTCGTTTTGAGCGCCGTCGACCTCTCTTCGCGGCTTCAAGTGACTGGCCTTCAGACAAACCGCACCCGCCGCCCGGGAGAGCCGCGGAAGGAGAAAAAACGGCGGCAGGAACGTGCAAAACAGGATCCTGTGGCAGCTAGCCGGCCTGGTGACTACACCTGCGATTTTGCTATCCACCCCACGCGTCCGTCCGAAGCGTATCTGCCTCTCTCTGCCCCTGCGTCTTCGCGGATTCAAGTTTTCGACATGGGAAAAAACGAACAACGTGAGGTCTTTGCAGTGGCTAGTACCGTCACCATTGGAAAGGTAGGTAGGGAGGTTGACATCCCTGACCCGGTTGTGAAACATGTCGCCTTTACCGCGGATGGCAAATGGATGGCGACAGTCGACGAGACGCCGAACCCCGCGACTGATGAACTCCTTTCACGACAGGATATTGAGATCAATTTGAAGTTCTGGAAATGGAAGGACAACTCGAGCGGTTGGGAGCTTGCCACACGCGTCTCGTCGCCTCATGGGCCAAACCGGACGGTATTGGACGTTTTGCCTGCTCCTCAGCTCTTTGCGGAGGGTGAAGCGTTTCTTACAACATGCAACCATGGGGGAATCCGGCTCTGGCGTCCGAAGGTCCACCGGACGGCCATGGAAACGGCAAGGTCGAAGTCTAGCATTCCACGACAAATTGTGTGGCGAGTACGTCGCGTGATTGGGCCTAGCGCACAGATCGGCACTGCCGGCTCGCTGGCGTGGAGCGAGGATGGATCAGTAATTGTCCATGGCTTCGAGAACAGTCTTCGGGTGGTTGATGCAAATACCTTTGAAGTCGTGCGACCTCTGCCCAATATGCTCAGCGCGCGAGTCCGATCCCTTGCCATACTAGGGTCCGACCTAGTAGCAACGTCGAAGACTCGGATTGTGGTCTATGATCTCGTGGAAGACCGACAGAGATGGAGCGTTGAAGCCTTCTTGCCAACAAATGGTCGAAGACTCGTCGCGGCGTCGCGGCCTCATGGCCTGTTTGCTGTCGGGGTGAACTACTTCACTGACCAATACAAGTGCGAGGCGAAGTTGTTTGTACTCAAGCCCTCGTCGCCACTCCCGCTGTATGTCCATACCTTGCGAACGGGAATCTCAGCCGTCAAATTCGTGCCCAATACTGCCAACATAGCGGTCGTTGATATCAACGATAACATTCTTCAGCTTCAGACCAGCCGACATACCGCTGATGGTACTCCAGGCGAACAAGACACATTCGAAAAGAGGGTCTCTGCGCTTTATGGTCCGAAGACACGGGAGATGGGCACAGTTACTGACCCTGTGCAACCAGTGGAGGACGATGTGGGACCACAACTCGTGGGTCTGAACACTTTCGACCAAGTATTTGACGGCACCGAGTACGCCGTCGCCAATTTGGAAACAGTTTTCGACAAGGTCCTCACCTTGCTCAATCCGCCATTGAAGTCGAATTGACTACCACGTTCTGTACAATAATACACTTGTTACGACTACGATATGCCCCGGAGGCGAGACCTAGTAAGTCCTTATTCCACTTGAACCGTCAGCTCCAAGTCTAGAGCGTTCAACTTGAGATCCGGGACTGGTCTTAGCTACGACAAGGGCCCACTTCCTTTATTTGCCACAAGTTGGTGAGTGCGCAGAATGTACATCTCACCCGAGAGTGAGCGACCTGATTTTCAAGACACCAGCATGCTCATGGAGGTTTGCATCCTTTCATGCCATGGTACTGCCATTGATCTGACCCAGACGGAAAACATATATATATGGTTTCACGTTTGCAGCCATGATCAAGTGGCAAATATAATCAGTCAACAGATAATTCGGATACAGATTGTGCGAGCCCTGAAGGTTGCAGTAATACGAGCGCCACAGTGACACCGAGACACGTGAGTTGGCCACGAACAGAGCTAAGTCAAGAAGCAGACATAGGTGGCGGACTTACAGAGTGTACGAGCGTGACACTCGGTACCACTGACCTGTGGTCGCCACGCGCATATATGGACCCTGAAACGAATGGAGGCCCCGAAGCAGACTTTGCCGTTATCAGGTCCAAGGCCTGAAAATATATTCGCTCAATTCTGGACTGTGGGTCGACGAGGACCATGAAAATAATTCATTCTCAAGTGCAGAACGAACCTCCGGGGATGCGGGCGCCACAAACGACCGCAACGCGAACAGACTGATAGCATGAGTTAGACCTCTGAATGCACACCTTCTAGATCAGGCCAAGCCAGGGGCCACAGTGGGAGGCCGGGTTCACGAGCAAGCAAATCAACAAGCAGAGCAAGGCCACAACAGATCGAGACGACAAGCGATAGTACGGTCCACACGCCAGCAGCGAGGTAACACCACCAATAAATAGTGGGCCGGCCATATCAGCCACAAACCAAAAGTGTGTATAATAAAACAAGGCCACAAGCAACAGGTGTGGCAAAGTAGGCCACAAACTAAAATAGTGCAACATAAAACAAGACCACAAACAGAAGGTGGGCAAAGTAGGCCACAAACTAAAAAAGTGCAAAGTAAACAAGACCACAAACAAAAGGTGGGCATAGGCCACAAACCAAAAGTGTGCAAAATAAAACAACGCCACAAACCAAAACGGTGAAGGCAAAACAGGGAACATCCAAAAGAGTGCAAAACAAAACAAGGCCACAAGCAAAAAGGTGAGGGCAGAACTAGCCACAAGCCAAAAGCGATGCCAATCAAAACAAGGCCACAACCAAAAAGATTATCACATGCGAATCGAAGACCACAAACAGATCAAGACCAAACGAATATAAATATCCCTCTTCCTCCCCCATGCCCATGGCTAAAGCGGACAAGGCACAAGCATAAATGAAACCCAGAGAGACAAAAGACTGCAAAGCAGAACAAGGCCACAAGCTAAAGATGATTACAAGGGGCGGAAGACCACAAAACGATCGAAACCACCAATGCCCAAGCGATGATACGATGAGACCATAACCCAAGCTAAGGTATTGGAAGGTTGATACAAGCAGGACCTGAGGTTCATGTTAAAAGTGAGGTCACAACCAGACCGAGGCCATGAAATATGGAAGTGCACAAGTGGGACATTTCCACCGCAGAGCAACTACGGATGTGATGCAATCCAGGCTGGCCCGTCGTATGAGCAACACTAGAGGAGGTGGCCATCGCTATGTGATCAAGGGGCAAATGATACACTTGAAGTGATATCAAAAGCGTCCACTGGCCGAACTCAAACTCGCACACCGTCTTGTCGCTTGTGGAAAATCCATGGATGTCCCAGCTGGTGGGATGGCGACTTATCACTGGCCCAAGAGATGTCGGGTCAGGCCGCTGAGCCTGTCATAGCTCCTCTGCTAGCAGCTCTCAAGATTGACATGACAAGCACGACCTAAGCCGTCCAACTACGGCAGCTCTCTCATCAGGATAGTTTCAGCAAATACGGGTTGACGCAGTGCTTGGGATGACCCTGCTGACACAACCACCTCACGCTCGCTGACAGTTCGGTCCTTGACGCCTCGAGGCTACCCCAGCTCTCGCCTGTCTGCAGGTACACCATTCATGCGGGAAGGCACAGTGCCCCAATGATCCGACTTCTTTCACTACTGCACCTCTGTGGTGGGTTCTTCCTCTTGCTTGAATAGTGACATCAACTTTTAGCTCAACTAACCCCTCCATGAACTCTCAATCAGGTCTATAAATCATTTGCCTTGATTAGAAGACTACAAAAGCATTCTTCACAGCCACCAAAAAAAAAAGAAACAAGGAAATAAAAAATAAGGAAAAAAGATAAAAAGAAAAAAAAGGAAAAAAAGGAAAAAAAGGAAAAAGAGAAAAGAGAAAAGAAAAATGCAGGTCGAGATTGGTTCTATCGATACAAGACTTTGGTCACGTTCTCGGCTCACGTTCTCAGCTCACATTCTCGGTTCAGTCAGCTCTATACATATGCATCCACGAGGAAAATCCTTGAGCCCATTCCTGAAACTCAAAAACTTCAAAAAAAAAAAAAAAATAGAAAAGAAATAAAAGAGAGAAAACAGAAAAAAAAGGAGGAAAGAGAAATAAGAGAAAAAAGACAACATCGGTTCTACTGATACAAGACTTCCTATCGTGACAAAACTCTGCTCAGTTCTCGGCTCAGTCAGCTCTATACATCATTTGCCTCGACGAGGAGGAGGCTCCAAGATCCCATTTCTGAATCTCAAAAGCTTCAAAGCCAATAACAAAAACAGAGACCGGCGTCCTGCAGTCAACCATGCTCAGCACGGCCAGCTGCTTTCTCAGCAACCATGCTGTTGCGTGATTGGCGACTGATAGAGCGTCCAAGGGT
>JANJPH010000069.1:0-40888 GCA_030407195.1 [Candida] tunisiensis
CCTTTGTGCGCGAGGACATGCGCGCCCGCAAGATCATCTACGGCGACTCTATCAGCTACCGCCACATGTGCCGCTACGAGTCGGGCTTCTTCTGGGCGGGCCTCGGACGGGCCCCGCCGCCGTGCCGGCCCAATTGCGCCCCGCCGGTGACGCTCAGGGTCCCGAAACGTTATGCACCGGCACGCCGGCAACCGACAAGCTATCATAAGGTGCCCTCTGAGCCACTTGGCCGCTGTGCCGGCGGCTCGATCCGCGGCACGCTCGCGCCGCTGACCGGCCCGTCTTTTGACTGGCTGTTTGCCTATCGCCCGGCCACGGCCCGACGCGGCGTAGCCGGCCACCACCGCCTGGCGCCCGTGGCCTCGCCAGGTACGCGCGTGCTGCCGAGCCGAGACGCCCGTCACCGGTCGCAGCGGTCCATCGCTCTGCCGTACGGGCGGCCCCAGCCCGCAGCGTGTCCAAGCCGCTATAAAGCGACGGGCGCGCCCGCCCGGGCCCCGGCCCTACACCAGCCGGACTGACACAGACCGACGTGAAACGAACGAGCGGCCAGCGTGGGATTCTCGCGGGCCAGAGTACACACACACCCGTTCCACATGCAACGTGAGTGACCGAGGGACCAGAGGACCGCGGGCGTGCTGTCGCACCGGTGACGGCCGGGTGCAGGCCGGGTTCGACGGCCTGTGTGCGCCCAGAGGCGGACTGGTGGCAGCGGCGGCCGCGACGCCACGCTCTGGCGGCGCCATGGCACGCATCAGACGTCCACGAGCCACCCCAAGCCCCACGCTTCACCGTGGCTGCAGGTCACCACAGGCGGCTGATCCGATATTAAGCACCTTTGCATCATGAAGGGGTCTCAGACAGGCCCGGTTTCTGGCCCGCGTCGGGTCCCGTCTGTCTGGATCCGGGTCCCACGGGGGCCTGGGGGTGGACTGACCGGACGTGGGGTGCCGGCGACGCCGTGGAGGCCGGCCGCACGCCGCCCGGCAGACGGTGGCGAGGCCAAGCGGCCGCCATGCCCGTCTGCCGGAGACCACTGTCAGACATGAAAAATGAGCCCGTTGCATTTGCAGGGGAGGGGGGGAGGCTGGCTGTTGCTGGGAGCGGGGGCAAGCGAAAAAAGCTGAGCGGGCATTGGGTGTGGTTGAATACGGGGACGGACTCCCCCAGGTTTAAATCCCTTGGCCTCGCCGTGTCTTGACGAGCAACCTTGTGTCCGAGCGACCTAACCGAACGCCGATTGTGTGCGACCAGCCTGGGCCCCTTGCAGTGGTTGCGCAGCCGTCCCAAAACGTGGAACGGCGTCGCCAGCATTTAAAACGGGCCGCCCTCTGGTGCTAGTCCCTCACTCGAGCCAGTAGGTGCTATTAGGACCGCCTGGGGGTGCCGGACACAAACCAGAGCTGACACAGACCACGGAGGCCTCGACCAGTTTCTAGAAACTTTTAGAACCAGCCGGCAACCTTACCCCGCCAGCGACGGCGAGGACGAGGACGGAAACCCGCCCTACCCGACATCGGCCACTGTTCCCGAGACAGTCCCGCCATCGACCACCCCGGCTGCAACAGTCCCCGCACCGGCCGTCCCGAGCGTCCAGTCAGCCCTACCACCAGCCGGCTCGCAACTAACCCCGCCGTCACTGGCCCCTCAGCCGTCTGTACCGGCAGGCCGTCCGCTCCCGTTTGGACCAGGACACAGCAGCGCCCCGCCGGCATCCCACTACAGCCTAGCACCCCGCAGCGTCCCGCTGTCCCACTCCACCAGTTCTGGCAGTCGGATAGATCCGACCCCAATCCAGCCACAGCCGCTGCATCCTCAGCCCTCGACAGGCCAGCAGGTCGGAAGCCCCCCGCTAGCTGGATTTCAGCCGGTGGCAAGCGTACCAAAGGTAGTTGGCGTCAGAACAGGCGGCCAACTCTCAGTGCCAAAGGCCACTAGCTTCTTCGGCAGCTACGTACCTCCAGCCTGCACATACGGCGACACAGCGCGGCCTACACCGGCATTAGCAGACCACACTCAAACTAACCAGTGGCCGCTTGCCCCTGCTCCGCAGCACGTCACCGTCCAGCCGCTCCGGAGCCGGTCTCTATCAGCTCCAGCAACAGAGGCACAGGGTCCACGTTCCACTGGTGAAAGCCTCAAAGCGGCAGTACAAAAGCTTAAAAGCAGGCGAACCCAGACGGAAGACCTTGCTCGAGAGATCCTCGACGCAGAAGCATCGAGCGCTACCAGCGGTATTCTACTCAACTCTGGCAAGCACAGTCAAACTACGAATTACGAGTTCTATCAGAACCTAGATCGTCGATTTCAAGGTGGCTACTCACTCAGAGCGGCACAGCAGCGAGCACAAAGTCCACAGGAGAGCATACAACAGACGCCTGCCAGCAAAGTTGCATCGCTAGCTCTCAGCCGGTCAAATACTAGCCCGCCGCGACGCTCAGCTCAATCCCTGTCACGCGCAGGCACTATCGGCGGAGCACCATCGCGTTACTCACCGCCAAACCTTTCACAGGCTTCCTTGAGGCGTCCGGCTACTCCAGCACACCCGCTGTCGTATTCTCCGCCTGTACTGTCGCAGGCGTCGCCACCCCTTGGTCAGTCGCCGCCACAGCAGGTTCGTGGCTACTCACCCCCCGAACTCTCGCAGGGCATTGGTAGCCCGCTTGCGACTGTCCCGCAAGGCAGACAAGTCGGATTTCAGTCGCCGCAAACCAGCGCCACTGGCAGTCCAGTCTTTTACAGAGCAGTCTCACCAGACCTTCTTTCACAGCAGCGCGTCGCTTCCCCTCCGCGCGGATTCCAATCGGTCGGGTCACGGTCACCTCAGTTTAGCTACACGCAGAGCCCGCGATCGAGTCCGGCCCTGAGCGATATCGCAACAGTCGGAGACCAATCAGTCGCGACTAACGCCCTCGACCCGCGAGGCACGCCACCCATGGCGGTCTACCCGCAACCACATCTACAATCGCTGTCGCCGGAGCTCCAGCAAGCTGACTACGAACAAAACTACGATCTTTACCAACGCCCGATGAACGTGGTCAACCCTAACCAGATATATCAGCCGTACCAGCGGTACGGCATCAGGGACCGATTGTCCCGCTACTTTCCCGGAGGTTCTCGCGTTGGGTATGGCTCTGGCATGTATGCCGGTGGCTATGGCGCGCCAGGTTATGCTGGATCGGCCGCGGGGTACGCACCATCGACCGTTCCGGCCGGCTCGCCGCTAAGCGGGCATGTGGACCTCATGAGAACGGACGACCAGCTCGAGAGGGAGCGCGAAATGCGCGACATGATGGAGCGAAGGGAGCAGATGGAGCGCATGAGCGTGTACGGTGGCGAGTATGGCGAGCGACCGGGCTTTATGAGCATCCTTTCGACAATGGTCGGCTCTCTTGCCGGCGTGCGAGGCCTGTGGGGCGGCTCCGGATACGGCTACCGCGGCAACTACGGGTACGCACCGCCGGGCTGGTCTGTGAGCGCCGACGGCCGCTACTATGTCTCGCCCCAGGGTCAGTACAGGCCACGCGTGCCGCCGGCCGGGTCGATGATGTGGGGGACTGGCGGCTGGGGAGGAGGAGGGATGGCCGGGTACAACGGCTACGGGACGAGCTACGTTGGGTTCCAGCTCGCCAGCATCTTCCGCATGTTTGGTCTGTATTTCCTGGCGTACCCCATTGAGATGGTGGCAGCCGGCCCGTTTCCCATCCTTTCGATTCCGGTCGCCATTGCCTTCTTCTTTGTGGCCGTCTGGCTGGCGTCGTACGTTCTGCTCTTCGTGCGCGGCATATTCAACGTTCTACGCTGGCTATTCAACCCTGGCGACGCCTTCTCGGGGGGCGGTCTCTTTGGAGGCTCGTCCACCATTCTCGTGAGATGATCGACTTGTATACTACAGTATTATGCTTATGTGTGATGTATGGTGACTTGAATCAGCGTGACTGTGTATAGGCGTCCCCACTATGGTTCGTAAACCGAAACACAGCACCCGAAGGCGACGGCCTGGTTCTCGAGCCGCTCTTGGTCCGTCAGCAAAGACCCTAAAAATATGTCCGCCATGAGCCTCCATAAGGGGCCAGGCGCAGCGCGGGTGCAGCCAGCTGACCCGACTGATCGTCTCAGAGACGCCACAACATATCTCGCTACGAATGGCTCGCCAGTCATGGGCCAAGCGCAGTCCGTGGTGAAAACGCCGACGGTGCGGCCAGCGCTGACACCAGCGGCCGGCTGGCACCAGGGCGCCTACCGTCTCGACGTCCACGTGGAGGGCTACGGCCTAGCGTATGCGGGCTTCCTGCTAGCGAGCATATACCGCCGGTTCGGCCTCACGCTGCTGGCCTACCCGGTGGAGCGGGTGGCAGCCGGCCCGTTCCCGCTCCTCGCCATCCCGCTCGCGGTGGCGTTTCTGTTCGCCGGCACGTGGCTCATGTCGCTCGCCATCCGTCTGCTCGACGTCGTGTGGCGGGTCCCCATGTGGATCCTCGACCCGGGCAGGCCCCTCCTCTAATAGGTTCTGAATGGATGCGGTTGATGCTGTTGGCGGCCGGGCCGGCCCGGGCCGGGCCGGGCCGCGGTCACGTGGACGTGGTCACGTGGCCGAGATTCCCAATATCAACCCATCCGGCGTCGTGCAACCGCCATAACAAATGGCCGAGCGGGCGTGCGATGAGGTGCTACGGCGAGCCGTCGCGGAGGTGCTGCGCCAGCAGGGCACCGGCTGCCAGCCCGCCGTCCTGGACTACCTGGCGCTGCTCGCGGAGAGCTATCTGACGGACCTGGCGCGCCGACTCAAGAAGTACGCACAGATACAACGGAGGCAACGCGCCTCGTACCAAGACCTGCAACTGCTGTTGCAGCTGAGGCGCATCTCCGTGGAGGAGCTCGCCCAGGAGGCCCAGCGGGCAGGCGTCTTGGGCCTCAACGGCCGGGGTCACGCCGCCCTGCCCGTCAACCTCGCGCTCGACAGCGAGGCACAAGACACAGCGGCCGCCGCGTACGACAGCGGCGCACGGTTAGTGCCGCCGACGAAGGAGCGCGGCGCCCACGTCTTCAAGTGGCTGCCGCCGTACCCGCCAGACCACACATATCTCCGGACGACCCAGCGCGAGGAGCAGACGTCCAACCCGCGGGCGCTGCGCGAAAAGCTGGTGGAGGAGGGCCGTCTGGCCGAGCAGGCGCTGCGGCGGCTTGTCGGCGTGACCGTGGACGACGACACGCCGGCGGACAGCCAGCCGCTGCCGGACTTTCTCCTCCCGGCGGCGAGCGACGACGGGGCGGCCGAGGCGGTGCCAGAGCCGCCCGAGGAGACGCAGGAGCAGACGCCGCGGCCGATGAAGCTGGTGGTCCTGTCGTCCAAGGACAAGAGCGCGCCCATACTGCGGCTGCAGAGTCGGCCTGCGGCGTCGGCCGAGGACGCCGACCCGTTTGGCCTGCGGGCGCCCGAGCCGAAGAGCTTTGACGTCGTTGCGTACGCGCGCAAGCGGCAGGCGGTGCTCGCGCGGCGCGAGCAGCGGATGGAGCGGGAGCTGGCGGAGCGGGCGGCGCGCGACGGGTCGCCGTTCAGCCGGGGCGACGACAACGCGATAGACGCGGCGTTCGACGCGGCGTTTGCGGCGCTGGGCGGGGTCTCGGCCGTGCCGGGGGTCGTGAACTGGGACCGCGACCGGTATAAGCGATAATGAAGTTACGACGTGATGGGTGGCGTGTCCGAATCGGGAATCTGGGGGTGGCAATTCTGCCGAATCGGGGCGTTACGTGGGGCAATTTCTGCCCGATCGGGGCGTCACGTGGGGGGTCCGAATCGGGAATCTGAGGGTGGCAATTGTTCGAAGCGGGGCGTCACGTGGTGGCAAGCCTGTTCAGACTAAAAAATCCGCTAGTGGCAAGCCTGTCCAGACTTGAAAATCCGCTAGTGGCAAGCCGTCCAGAATAGGAAATCCGCTAGTGGCGCCCGTCCAAACTGGGGAATCCGCTAGTGGCGCCTGTCCAAACTAGGAAACCCTCTAGTGGCGCCGTCCAAACTAGAAAATCCGCTAGTGGCGAGCCTGTCCAGAATAGGAAATCCGCTAGCGGCGCCCGTCCAACTAGGAAATCCCACCAGTGGCGCCTGTCCCAAACCGGCAACCGCCCCAACCCCGCGGCCCCAAAGAGGCAAAGCCGCCACCCACGTGACGTCCCAAACGGGCGCAGCGACGTTACCCGGGCGAGCAACGCCCGCAAGTCGCATAAAAAGCGGGTGCATTCCTCCCAACGGCCCTAAAGGGGCCGGGAGCCTGGGCGACCAAAGGATTATCTTGCACGGCAGCCACCACCACCAGGTCCAGATGGCATAGCATGGCAGCAAAACACGCCAATTGAAACGCAAATGGAGGCGCCAGCAACGAGTGTCTATCTGCCAGCGGCAACAGAGTTCCCTGTGGAGGTCACGGCCCTCCTCAAGCACGCTGGCGACCCCGTCGCCAAGCACGAGGCCCTCGTCCAGTACAAGTTCACCACCTGGGTCGACGACGACGACGCCGACGACCCCGGCGCGCCGCCCCGGCGTGTCAGGCGCGAGTTCCTCTCGACCTTTGACTCGCCGTGCGAGGGCGACGTCGCCGAGTGGCACGTCCGCGTCGGCTCCGTCGTCAGCGACGACGCCACCCCGCTCGTCAGCGTGCGCGAGCCCTGCACCCACAATGTCCAGTACGGCGGCCTGTGCGCCATCTGCGGCCGCTCCCTCGACGACCAGGACGACGAACGCGCACCAATCACCATGAGCCACGAGACCACCGGACTCCGCGTCTCGCTGACCGAGGCCCAGCGCATCGAGCAGGCGTCCACCTCGGAGCTGCTCAAGGGCCGCAAGCTCATCCTCGTCGTCGACCTCGACCAGACCGTCATCCACGCCACCGTCGACCCCACCGTCGGCGAGTGGATGAAGGACCCCTCCAACCCAAACTACGAGGCAGTAAAGGACGTGCAGTCGTTTTACCTGGAGGAGGACGTGCCGGCGCCCCAGAACCAGATGGTCCCCGGCGGCGACGAGCCCAAACCGGCGCAGCCGCCGCCACGGTCGCGCGTGTGCTGGTACTATGTGAAGCTGCGGCCAGGCCTGCACGAGTTTCTCGAGGAGATCAGCAAGCTTTACGAGCTCCACATCTACACCATGGCTACCCGGGCCTATGCCATTGCGATCAGCAAAATCATCGATCCAGACGGCAAATACTTTGGGGACCGCATTCTGAGCCGTGACGAGTCGGGCTCGCTGACACAAAAGTCGCTGCAACGGTTGTTCCCTGTCGACACAAGCATGGTGGCGGTGATAGACGACCGCGGCGACGTGTGGAAGTGGAGCGCCAACCTCATCAAGGTTGTTCCATACGATTTTTTCGTGGGCATCGGCGACATCAATTCTTCGTTCCTGCCCAAGACACCAGTGGTGCCAGTTGTGAAGCGGGTGGACGAGGTGGAAAAGGGCAAGATAGCCGAGCGCATTGTTGCTATCGGTGGCGGCGAGGACAACCGCGAACTTCTGGAGAAGCAGGCCTCGGAACACAATCAGACGCTCGAGCAGCAACAGGCAGAGCGTCCGCTTGCAAAGCTTCAGCAGAAAATCGATGAGGAAACATCGAGCGAAGGAGAGAAGACTGACCGTGAGTCCAAGGACGGAGGCGTGTCGCCAACTACAAAGCCGGGAGAGGAGGCAGCAAAAGAGCCTACGGCCACTGAGTCTGATAAAGAGAGCTGCGCTGAGAGGGAGCATCACAGGAACCTTCTCTCTGACGATGACACTGAACTCAAGCACGTCGAGAAAGCCCTAAAAGAAGCTCACGCTGAGTTTTACCGTCAATACGACGCAAATCAGGCCCACGCTGCTGATGATGACGGTGAGCCAAATCACATACCGGACATTGTGGAGATTCTGCCAGCTCTCAAGGGCCGCGTGTTTAACGGCTGTGTGTTCCTGTTCTCGGGGATCTTGCCGCTCGGCACGAACCTGGACTCAGTGGACCTGGTGCAATGGGTACGGAGCTTTGGTGCCAAGGTGGTTGCTGATCTTTCTGGAGAAGTGACACACGTGATCGCCAACAGCGCGGGCACCCGTAAGGTGCGGCAGGCCGCGACAAGGCCGGACAAGATCAAGATTGTCACCCTGGACTGGATATTTGCGTGCTTGGCGGACTGGGAGCGCAAAGACGAGGCACTTTTCCGCGTCCACGTCAACCTCAACGATCCCGGCTTCGACCCCGGCGACGTCAATGGCCTCCTCGAGGATACAGATTACGCGGACGAGCAGCAACACGAGAATAACGCGCTCCGGCTCAGTCTTGCAGAGGATCTCGACTGGGGCTCCGCAGACCGTGAAGTTGACGAGTTTCTCGCCTCGGACGGTGAGGACGGGGATGATGATGACGACGATGACGATGATGACGGCAGCGACGACGACAGCGGTGCGCGGAGTACGGCGGAGCGGGGCGACGAGAATGGCTTAGACGGCCCTGATGCAAGCGCAGACGCGGAGGGCTCCAAAGCGACTGGAGGATCACTCATCGCGCGGTTCGGCAAGAAGAGGTCGCTCGAGGACGACCTCGATGACGCCATGGCAGGAGACGACAGCTCCACAGCCTCGGGGAGTCTTCCCGGTTCAGCTGCGCTCAAGCGGGTCAAACTCAGCAATTATACTGACAACACCGACTCTGCAGAAACGGGTGACGACGGATTTGATGAGAACGCCCTGGCTGAAGAGCTAGAGGCGGAATTCATGTAACGAGACTGTACTATACTATTTATTCGTGTTTATGGATGAGCTTTCTCTTGTGTTGGTCGAGTCACGTGTGCACGAGCAGTGCATTTACGAGGACACACACAATGACGGGCACTGAACACCTCGTAAAGGAGTGGCTGAGGCTGGATCCCGTACGTGGCTTGGCGGCGGCTGGCGAGCGATGTTCTGACGCAGAACGAGGAAACACGGCGCGAGATCCAGGGCCTCGTGGACTCTGGGAACGAAGCTGAACTACGAGCACGGCTCGGGCAGCGCATCGAGTTTGGAACAGCTGGTGAGCGACTTGGAGGGGATCCACGGGTTCAATTGCGCTAACAAGGGACTACGAGGGCGAATGGAGGCTGGCTTCAGTCGTATGAACGATGTGACTGTACTGCATGCTTCACAGGGTCTGGCGTCCTACGTAGCGAAGACCATCAAAGACGCTGCCAAACGGGGCGTAGTGATAGGCCATGACCACCGCCATCACAGTGCACGGTTTGCGGAACTGGCAGCCCTGGCGTTCGTCCACAAGGGCTTTACTGTGTATCGATTTCCGCAGCTCGTCCACACCCCGCTGGTGCCCTTTGGAGTGACGACCAAGGGTGCTGCGTGTGGCATCATGATTACAGCGTCCCACAATCCAAAAGACGACAACGGCTACAAAGTGTACTGGAGCAATGGCTGCCAGATAATCCCGCCATTGGATGGCGAAATCGCGGCGGAAATAGAACGCAACCTAGAGCCATGGACTTGGGACGTGGGCCTCTTGAAAGACAATCCGCTGGTGGTCACGGGTCCTTGTACCGGGATAATCGACGAATACTACCGCGAGGTTGCTAGAAAGCTGATGACTCGCAATATCGACAGCGAGTTCCGTTTCATCTACACACCGATGCACGGTGTGGGTCTGACTGCTTTTGAGCGTGCTCTGGATCTTCTCAAGGTGCCTCGGGGCCGTGCGACTGTTGTCCAGGCGCAAGCGAGCCCCGACCCTGAGTTTCCATCCGTTGCTTTTCCGAACCCAGAGGAGCTGGGCGCTCTCGCCATGGCCCAAGAAGAGGCCGATAAGCAAGGTGTTGGGCTGATCCTGGCCAACGACCCAGACGCTGACCGGTTCACTGCGGCCGTCAAAGCTGGTGGCCGCTGGGTACAATTGAGTGGCAACCAGCTCGGCATCCTCTTTGCCGACTATGTCGCTAGCCATACGTCGGGCGATAAGCTGGCTATGCTGAACAGCACTGTGAGCTCGCAGATGCTGGCAGCGTTCTGTGAAGCCAATGGCATCCATTACGAGGACACGCTGACTGGGTTCAAGTGGATAGGCAACCGCGCTTTGGACTTGGGGAAGGATGGGTACAGCGTGCCGTTCGCGTATGAGGAAGCCATAGGCTACATGTTCTCTGTGGTAGCGGACAAGGACGGCATCTCGGCGGCAGTGGTTTTCCTTCAGCTCTACGCCGAGCTGCTCAAGAAGTACGCCGACGACGAACCGGTGACGGCTCACCTGAACGCGCTGTACCGTAGCTACGGCTACTTTGAGGATGCAAACAGCTACTACATCTCGCCTAGCCCGGCTGTGACCAAGCGTGTGTTTGAAGGCATCAGGGCACTCGGCGACCCGCATCCGGCGACGGTGGGCAGGTTCAAGGTGCAGAGGTGGCGCGACCTCACGGTTGGCTACGACTCGTCCACTCCGGACCACAAACCCGTTCTGCCGGTTTCAAGCTCCTCTCAGATGATCACTGCTGTAGTTTCAGCCGATGGCGGCGAGCCAGTGCGATTCACGATGCGTGGGAGTGGCACTGAGCCTAAGTTAAAAGTCTACATCGAGGCTCGAGGCGACAGCGCCGAGTCCGCAAAGGCCCTGGCTGTCGAGGTGTGGGAAGCCCTAAAAACGGCCTGGTTCCGCCCCTCGGAAAGTGGTCTCATCGAGAAGGCGGCCTGGTGATATGCAGTGTCTTAGAGCGGGCTGCCCCCACCGCTGCTGCGGGGAACTACAGTACAAGCACAATACACCCCTTCCTGACACCAGCTCTGGCCCGTATACGGTGCCTTTGTCGCCACCCAGAGCGCTCTTGTGTTGCCACGTATTCCGCGCTCGGGTGCTTATCGCCACGTGACGCGTTCCCCGTTGCGGCTTATCTGGCCTGCAGGACCCCGGCTGGTGAAAAGTGACGACGACCATCACCGTCGTGGCTCCCAAAATGATGAGCCGGACGGCCCTATTCGGCGACAGGAAGCCGTCGCCGCTGCCGCAGTTCGAGGAGGAGTCGGCCAAGTTCCAGCCGCGCCGTGGCAGGCCGGCTTGGTACCGCGTCAACCCGTCACGGTGGCTGAACAAATCGCGGACCTTGCAAAGACTCGACTACCGCACAAGGGTAGCACTCAAGCGGGCTCTGGTCGCAGGAGTTGCTCTGCTCACGCTGCTCACCGTGTGGCAGCGCTGGACCGTTTCTTCTCCGCCCTACAACGTGCACTTTTACGATCTCAACCAGTACCAGGGCAGTGCCAACGGATGGGACTCGGGTGACCGTATGCTTGTGTGTATCCCGCTGCGCAACGCCGCGCCTGTTCTACCCATGATGGTCTCCCACCTCAGGAACCTGACCTACGACCACAGTCTCATCGACCTCAGTTTCCTGGTCAGCGATACGGACGACAGCACTGTTGCTGATCTTACGCGTCTCATCGCGACAGAGCTCCAGGGCGGAGCCAAGAACAAGCATGGCGACTATCACGACGTCCCATTCAACTCTGTTCGCATATTCGAGAAGGACTTTGGCCAGGTCATCGGCCAGGGCTTCAGCGACCGCCACGGCGTGGCAGTGCAGGGAGAGCGGCGAAAGCTGATGGGCCGCGCTCGAAACTGGCTCCTCAGTGTCTCCCTGGAGCCCTATCATTCGTGGGTGCACTGGCGGGATGCTGACATCGAGACAGCGCCAGGGACTATTCTCCAGGACCTCATGGGACACGATCGCGATGTTATTGTGCCCAACGTCTGGCGGCCCCTGCCCGAGTGGCTCGGTGGCGAGCAGCCCTACGATTTGAACTCGTGGCAGGAGTCCGAGCCAGCACTGGAACTTGCAAAGACACTCGACGAGGACGAAGTCATTGTCGAGGGGTACGCGGAGTATCCCACATGGCGACCGCACCTTGCCTATGTGCGTGACGCGAAAGGAGACCCCAACTTGCTGGTTGACTTGGACGGTATTGGTGGCGTCTCTATTCTTGCGCGCGCAAAGGTGTTTCGGCGCGGAGCTCATTTCGCTGGTTTTGCGTTTGAAAACCACGCCGAAACAGAGGCCTTTGGTAAAATGGCGCGCAAAATGGGCTTTACCGTCTCCGGGCTGCCCAACTACACCGTGTGGCACATCTACGAGCCCTCGGAGGACGATCTAAAAGAGGAGGCGAAGCGGGCGGCGGAGGCAAAGCAAGCGGAGGAAAAAAAGGCCACGGAAGCAGATGAAAAGGGACTTGAGGATGTCCCTGAGAGACTTGCTGATGCATTCGCCCCATAGGCAAGCTGGACGCTTCTAGCTTACATATTTATTCCATAGATGATAGAGCCTGTTGCAGCGAATCGTCAGTGAACACCTTGCCGGGGTTGAGGAGACAGTAAGGGTCCAGCGCTCGTTTGATGGTGCGCATGACCGCCACAGTCTCGGGTCCTACCTCCTTCAACAACGAGTTCACTTTGCTGGCGCCAATGCCATGTTCTCCCGAGCATGTGCCGCCCATGTCGAGGGCTCGTGCCACCAGCTTTTTGTAGATTGTCCTGACAGCCTCCTCATCCTTGCGGTCTGCGATGAGCATGGCGTGAAAGTTGCCATCACCTACGTGGCCCATGGCTGAGCCAAAGTTACCGCCCATCTTTTTACCATCTTCGCCAAACACGCCGCTGTCACGGATGTCTTTTTGGGTAGCTAGAACGAGATCGGCAAGCTTCGACACAGGCACAGCAACATCGTTAGCCAGTTGCATGACGTTCTCGCGCGGCCCCACGCTCATAGCGCTCCAATAAGCCTCTTTGCGGGCGGACCAGAGAGCTTTTTCTTCGTCGGCATCGCGAGCGAACTCGAACTGCCCACCACCATACTTTTGTGCAATCTTGGCCGACTGAGCGATCTGCTCCTTGACATAGTCCTTCGTTCCAGAGAACTTGAAGAAGAGCGTGGGCTTCTCTTCCCATTGCCGAGTGGTGTAGCCGGCCTGATTCACGCACCACATCTGAACATCGTCCATGAGCTCCACGCAGTGCACAGGGACACCCGCTCTCAGAATGTCAATTGCCGTTGACGTCGCATCGTGTACCGTAGGGAACGAGCAGACGCCAACCGATGTCACGTCTGGCAAGGGAGACAGCCGCAGTGTGACCTCCGTCACCAGGCCCAGCGTTCCCTCCGAACCACAGAAGAGGTGATTCAGGTTGTACCCAGCTGAGGTCTTTCTGAGTTAGCACGAGCACGGCAAACGAGCTGGCGGTCCGCCACCTACTCACCGAGGCCTGCGGCGGGTCTTTATGATGGAACCGTCGGCAAGAACAACGGTCATATTGACAATGTGATCTCGCATCGGTCCGTACCGGACACAGTTGGTGCCTGAGCAGTTGGTGGCCACCATGCCTCCGATCTTCGCTGTCGGGCCAGGGTCTACTGGAAAGAAGAGACGAGAGTCTGCGAGCTTCGCGTTGAGATCCATCCAGCCGACAGCTGGCTGGACCGTCACGTCAAGGTCCTCGGGCCGGAACTCGACGATATTCGCCATGTTGGCAAAGTCGATGCACACGCCGCCGTGAGGGGTGCAAAACTGGCCCTCGAGGGACGATCCGCCGCTGTAGGCAATCATGGGCAGCTTGTACCGGTGGCAGATCTTAGCGATTCGCGAGACCTCCTCGGTGGACTCGGGGTACAGCACCGCAAGCGGAGCCTTGTCATCGAGATTGTACGTGGCCCATTCCGAGAAGCTGTGGGAGCGCAAGTCCTCGTCGTCGGTGCTGATCCGGTCGCCGAGGAACGCCTCGAGCTCTTTCCGGGCCGCACTGAACTCCTTCCGGCCGCCATACCGCGGCCTGTCGTCGAAGTCCAAGTCAATTGAGCCTCCTCGCCGGGGAGCAGCCATATTCCGGCCGACAAACCAGGTGCCGGCGACGGCTGTGCTCACCGTCGCGACAAACAGTGCCGGCGAGATGCCCGAGCGTCGAGGCGCGGCCGTCGAGAACCGCCGCCACGCCACACGCCCGGCCGTCGCCCGTCCTAGCCTCCACAGTCGCATGCCGTCGAGACTCTGACGATGAACGTCCTTGGGTTGACGCGATATCTGCACCCCACACGCGGGGCCCGAGGAGTCCGATTGCCGAGGCCAAACATGAAAAAGTCTAGTAGATACAACTGATACATTACACCTGGCCGTCCAGAAGCGCCTCCACTGCGCCCTGCACATTGCCGCCCGCCCGGCGCAGCGCGCGGACGTTTCTGTCGAAGTCCGTGAACCCCAGCTCGTTGAGCTGCCGGAGCTGGCTCTCGTATCGCTCCTCGGGTGGCCGGTTGTCCTCTGGCTGCTGTGGTGCGCCGCCTCCGAGGGCACTTAGAAGGCTCGGGTTCATGAGTGCCGCGAACGGATTGCCCTCGGCCCCGGCGCCAGCACCAGGCGCCTGGCCTCCAGGGAAGAGCCCGGCGAACGGGTTAGCCGCTCCCGCGCCCTGCTGCCCCGCACCGGCGCCAGCATCCGCACTACTGCGATCTGCTTCGGGCCGCGTTCCGGAAGTCGTATCGTCCGTGCCGGGCGCAGGGAACCCGCCGGCAGCCTGGGCCCCCGGCGCTGCCATGCCAAACTCCCGCATCATCCGCTGCATTTGCATCATGTGTCGCATCGCCTCTGGGTTCGAGATCATGTTGCGGAACCCCTCGGACTGGAACATCGCCCGGGCCTGGTCCTCCATTCCGCGAAACTGCGGGTTGTTGCGGATCATATAGTCCACCATTTGGGGGTTGCTGAGCATCTGCGACACTCCCTCGCGCACGCCTGGCGTCTCCATCATCGCGAGCATCTGCTCCTCCGAGGGTGGCGGCCCCATGCCGCCGTCCGGGCCAAACATGCTCGCAGGCGGCAGCTGCGCCAGGCCAGCATACTGAGCACCGGTCAGCGCCGCAAAGGGGTTGCCCACGCCCGTCCCTGCAGCGATGTTGGACGGTGCCGCCGGGGTTTGCTGCGTTCTGCCTGCTCCACCCCCCTCGGACGTAGTGGTAGGCGTGGCAGCCGGGGTCTGGCCCGAGGAGGCGGACGCCGGCTGAGCTGTCCTGATGCAGTGTATGGTGTGGCCCTCCTGGATCTTGTACGACTCTACGGTCTCGCCGTCCTTGAGGACGCGGCCAGAGTAGATGAGCCGCTGGCGTTCGGCGGGAAGATCGATCTTGGCCGCCACCAGCGCCTTGAGCTCGCCGATCGTCGTGCTGGGGGACACGCTGACGGTGTGTTTCTGCTCGCCAAACTTGACAATCACAGAGAGCTCCGCCATGGTTGAGTGTTGCCGTGTGGAAGGCCGTGGAGGCGAGTTGGGACGGTCCCCAAAGGGGTCTATCTTATCGGCCAGAACGGGCAAAAAACAGGGCTCACGACCTGACAGGGCGGCTGGCGTTTGCCACCTTGAGCGCCCGTATAAAGGCAGGTTTGCCATGCTGGCGCCTGAGACTACACTAGTACCCAGTCTGCCACTCTTGAGCGCCCGTTTTACGACCCATCTGCCATGCTGGCGCCTGAAACTACACTAGTACCCAGTTTCCACTCGTGAGCATTCGTATAAAGACCGGTTTGCCATGCTGGCGCCCGAGATCCTGTCCTCCTACTACACTAGTACCCAGTTTGCCACTCGTGAGCGCCAGTTTTACGACCGATCTGCCATGCTGGCGCCTGAGACTACACTAGTACCCAGTTTGCCACTCTTGAGCGCTCGTATAAAGGCCGGTTTGCCATGCTGGCGCCTGAGACTACACTAGTACCCAGTTTCCAATCGTGAGCGCTCGTTTACGACCGATCTGCCATGCTGGCGCCCGAAATCCCGTCCTCCTACACTAGCACCAACCTCTAATGTCTTTATTATGCTTAAGCGTCCATGGCCGTCATGCCAGAACGATCTCCCACGAGCGCTCCTCCATCACGTCCACCCACGACGACCGCCGCTTCCAGCACTCCACCATGACCTGCCGCGCACGGCCCATCTGGCCCTCACCAAACCGCTCCATCCCGAGGATGCGCCGAAAGTAGATCGCCTGAACGTCCGGATCGAGCGACTCGGTGCCCGCAGTGAAGATGGGGAAGCTCATGCAGCACTCAAAGTCGCTGCCCTCGGGGATCTGCTCCGTCAGTATCTTGGTCATGAGGTTGACCACATCCTGCACCACAACAGACGTGGTGGGCAAGCCCACCACGCGTCTGTAAATGTGCACAAGCCCGGCCAGACAGAACATGCTGTTGAACGAGCAAAGCTTGTCGTACCGGCTCATCGAGAACGCAATCTGGTCCGGCGACATATCGGTCGCTTGCAGAGCTTTCAGCCGGTTCTTCATGCGGACATCCCGCATCTCATGGCAGTCGATCAAGCTCTGCGCCAGCTCCATCACATCGTACGAACACTCGTGCTTCACGACTGAGGAGCTGCTTAGCGTAGGCAGCGGGTATCTCATCTCCGAGAAGAAGAGGTTCACTGAGTCGCCCGGACCTGGTGCTGACTCCTGCTGCGCTCCTTCGGCGCCAACAGTGCGTACGTCCGGGGGGAGGCCCTTCTGAGGGGCCCGCGACACCGAGGCCTGAGGGCGATTCGGCCGTGGCTGCTCGTGTCCGCCCGGCGTCGTCTGCAGAGGCGCAGAGGCGGCAGTCTGATCTCCAGACCCTCTGCGCAAATCGCCTGATGATGAGAAGGAATTCCGGGGGCGGATGGCAGTGTTGATACGCTGCTCGGCAATGGGGGCGGCGTGCGCAATCTTCCCAGGGTTGTTGAGGTCTTCCGAATGATGAAACGGAACGGAGTGGAGCTGCTCGATCTTGCCCTTGTGCCGGTCCTCCCGAGCCTTACGCTTTCGCGCTAGCTCCGCGATCTTGGAGAAGATAGGCACCAGCGAGAGATCAATGCCGGTCATGTAGTCGAGCTCGTCGTCGCAATCCCCATTTCCACTGAAATTGCCAATGTTGAATTGATCAATCGTCTCGGCGAGAAAGGGGTTATGCAACGAGTCGAGTGAGAACAAGTCGTCGACTAAAACTCGGTGGCGCTTGTGATTCCAGTGATGGTTGTTCCACAGATGTGCTACCTCGTCGTGGTTTTCGATGACCGTCGTGCATTTCGGCGAGCTGAGAGCTCCAATGACATCGATGTACGCAAACCACCGGAAGAGAAAGTACGACACGTCGTCTTGGTCAATGTCACCAAACTGAGACGCGGGCGGTGCGGGCCCGTACTGTGCCGGCGACGCGCTTTGCGGCGATGTTTGGCTGCTGTTTCCAGCCGAGCTGACGCTCTCAGACCGCGTCTTGCGAGCATTCTGCACCATGCCCCGCGCCACAATGATCTCGCGCGCACCCTGGAGATGTGTCTTCCACGAGTCGTCGAGAGTCGCCCCCAGGATGACGTACGAGGACAGCATAATGGCCGTTGCCAACGTGGCGTCGCTCTGCGCCTCGTGGGCGTCTTCTAGGCTTTTGCTAAGTCCCTTGAACGTCCTGGCAAGCAGCTTGGAGATGATTTCGTGTGGCAGCGGCTCGCGCAGGATCATGCTTCGATTCGACGCGGCCAGAGCGAGCAAAAGCGAGAGCAGATGATTGGTTTTCAAGGCCATCTTCGGGAGGAGCACCTTGAACGGATTGTTTGGGTAGAGGTGATTGCATGGCACGAGAATGGACGCGGTTTTGTTGATGAAAAAGTGGAAGAGTTCGCGGTAAAATGGTACCTCCAACAGTAGATCGGGAAGCGGTGTGATGCATCTGCTGATGGAGGGGTGGATGCGTTCAAGATCCCATAGCTCCTCCAGTGTAGTCGGCTCGCCGTGTAGTACTAGGCTGTCAGGCGTTGCGCGGTCTCCGCTCGAAATACTTGTGCTATCGTCGCCGGCTCCCGCCATTCCATAGACCTGATGGCGGTAATCCATCAGCTGGGTGGCAGACGATACACCGCGGTCGCTGCTGGTACCGCCACTGAATCGCAGCGGCGGGTGCAGCAGAAAGTCGCGATGCTGATTCGACGGGTATGTCTCCTCAATCGCCTGGAAGTCTTCTGCAAACTCCGAGTTCAGGACATCTGCGAATAGATCCGAGAGCCCGGGACCGTCGTCGCGGTGGACTTCCTCCAACAGGTTTTTCTGCTGTTTGCTTTCCGCGTCGGAGAGAATGACGCTGGAGTGGCGGCTTGGAGCGCTCGTGAGGATCTCATACGAGGTCAACGACGCCAGATCGCGCTGTTCTTCCGGCTCGACGAACGACGCCGACTTTTTTGCTCCTGTCCGCGTGCGTTTGGCCGACTTGAGGGCCGGTCGCGGTGCGCTGGTGGTGGAATGTTGTGGTGATGGCGCTGCGACCGCCTTGGTTGCACTTGGAGGGGTCGGCTGCGGGGAGGTGACAGCTGTGGAGCCCTGGGACTTGCTGGAACGCGCGCTGCCGCTGCCCGGGGAGTACACCATGAACGAGATGTTTTCGACCGGCTTCTGGCGGGGAGCGGCCTGGAACACGGACCCGAACTTCTCGATGCTCTCCCTGACGGCATAGTTGGAGCTGGAGCCGTCGCTGGTCTTCTGGCGCTTTGCGGTGGGCTTGCCGCCCCACGACAGCTTGAGCGAGTAGTCGCAGTGGACCTTGGTGCGCACGCAGCGTCCACAGGCCGGCTTTGCCTCGTCACACTTGACCTTGAGCCGTTTGCAATTGTGGCAGCCGGCCCGGGACCGTGAAACGGGCGGCCTGTCGCTGTTTGCCTTGCGTGCCATGTGTCATGAGGTGGTGATCCGTGCGATGAAGAGCTCCCAGGGGCTTTTTCCGCCCTGCTCGGTCCGCGCAGCGACGTACCCGTCCTGTTCGGTGCCGGTCCAGCTTCCGATCTGCGCCCGGCTGAGATGGGTTATTGCCTGTTCTGTGGGGTAATAGCCGATACAGCGACCGATCCTGGCGTTTCCTGGTATTCTCCGACGCGTTTCAGCCGCAGACCAGGCATATAGCGGCCGCAGTAGTCGTCCCTGGTGCCCGAGACGCTCCTGATCCCCTCCGACGGGCGGTTGTTCAAGTCCGCGCTGTCGAGGAACCCCACACTATGTCCTGTTACCCGGCGGGCCGCGTGGGCAGGTTTAGCCGAAATGCGGGGGCCGGCAGCCGCAGCAACGGCCGCGGGCGAGCGGCGGCCAAGGCACGCCCTGCGGCGGTCGTCGTGGCAGACCCATAATATCGGGGTGTCGGAAGTGTCACTCCGCGCGGGCGGTGCCCGACGGTCGGCCGTGCGGTGTCTAGACCGGCGTCGGTGGCCTCGTCGGTGGACGATGTCGATCACGTTGACAGTGCTTCCCCCTCACGTGATGCTGGCACATGACTCAGTCACGTGTGAAGGTCACCTGACTCAATCACGTGCCGCGTCACATGACACAGTCACATGACCACCGCGACGCGTCGGTGGCGGCCATGTATCGCGACTTCTACCTGGCGGCGCTCGCCGAGCTGGCGGAGGCTGCGGCCGGCGCGCACCAGACCAAGCTGGCGGACGTGTACCGCCGCGCCCGCGACAGTCTGAGGGACGCTCCCGGCGAGTACAGCCACCCCAGCGAGCTCAGCTCCATCAAGTACTTTGGGCCCAAGATTTGCAAAGACCTCCACAGGAAGCTGCAAAAGCACTGCGACGACGAGGGGGTGCCGTTTCCTGACCCGCCCACGCCACCGGCACTCAAGCAGCGCAAGCGGAAGATCGCCGAGGATGCGGGAGACTCCCCGGAGGCACCAAAGCGGAAAGCCAGTCGCAGGGCATATGTGCCGCAGTTTCGAAGCGGTGGCTATGCGATCCTGCGGTCCCTTTACGACGCAGAGCGCAGAGGCAAGGCTGGTCTGACCAAGACCGAGGTGGTGCGCGGCGCCACCCAGTACTGCGACGCGCCCATGGAGCCCAGCGTGTCGACAAAGCAGTACTATGGCGGCTGGAGCAGCATCAACACACTGATTCGCAACGACCTGGTCTGCCAGCAGGGCAAGCGGCCCGCTGTTTACTTTATCTCGGATGCGGGCCGACAGCAGGCCCATGTGTTCTCTACTACATCCGTCCATACCTCCTCGGATGGTCGCCCTGGCTCCTCGCCAGTTATGGGACGCCGCTCTGCGCAGCCCAAGGTCCCATCAACTCCAAGCAGAGCTGAAGACGCGGTGGCAAAGCGGCACGATCCGCCGAGCAGTCCGCCAGTGTCACTGCGGGATGCGCTTCAACGTGAAGCACTTCGACATGAAGCATCCAAAACTGCTCCAAGACGGCGTGGCGATCTGGGGTGGCAACTTCCCGCTCCCGCGAGCCATGAGCAAAGGAAATACGAGCTGTGGAAGCCTGGCAGCTACACTGTGGAGCTGCTGGTAGACAACCGCGAGATCAAGAGCCGTGCTGACCGTGACTTCTTCGTGGAGCGGCTGGGCCTGCGTGGTGTGGCGGCTGTCTCTCGTGCGCTGCCGGTGGGCGACGCGGTGTGGGTGGCACGGCACAAACAGACCGGCACGGAGGTGGTGCTGGATCACGTGGTGGAAAGGAAACGTATTGACGATCTGTGCAAGAGCATCCAGGACGGCCGGTTTGACGAGCAAAAGTTCCGCCTCCAGCGATCGCTGTGCAACCACGTCACGTACATCATCGAGGAGCCCCCAGGCTTGGACAGAGGTGTCTTCCACAAGGCGTGCGATACGGGAATGGCCCAGATGATGATGGTGCACGGATTCCACGTCAAGAAGACAAAGACGGTGGAGCAGAGCGTCGACTACCTCGGTCGCATGACGAAGAAGCTGCGCGAGACGTACAGCGACAAAACCATCGCCTACATCCTACCACAGTACGTCTCGAGGAAGCGACGCTACCGGGAGGCGGTGGAGGAAGTCGGAGCCGAGCTAAAGGACGCCGGCGTCCACCACTGCGGTCTGAGCTACGACACGTTCCAAGCGTGCTTGTCGAAGAGCGGCTTCGTGACGGTGAAGGAGATCTACATAAAGATGCTCATGACGGTGCGCGGCGTGTCATGGGACAAGGCTCGGACGATACAGCGCGAGTTCCCTACGCCGGCTGCGCTGCTGGAGGCCTACGCGGAGCTCGCGCCCAGCGACCGCCCTGGCCTGCTGGCCCAGCGGCTGGGCGGCGAGATCCCGCGCAAGAAGGTCGGCAAGGCGCTCTCCGAGAAGATCTGCGCCGTTTGGGGCGCGCCTCCGTGACTCGTTGTGTTGTCGGTGGTTGTAGCCACTCACGTGACATCCAGGAGCTGAAATTTCACGGCTGCATTGTCGGACAACAACCATGGTGTTGGCACGAGCAAAGCACGGGTGGAAGAGCGGCCGGCTGCCGCTGGACCGGACGCGGTTCGTGCCGCCAAAGGCGCTCGTGCGCAAGGTGAAGGCGCTGGAGGGCGGCGACGGCGTCGGCGAGGGATATGCGTCCGACAAGTTTGTGCCCCGGGGCAGTCATAAGGTGCCCGAGATCAAGCCCTATGTGGCGCGATACGACAGGCTGCCAAGCCACGTGAAGCAGCCCACGGCCCGTGGCGGCGCTCGGTCCGCCGTGCAGGGCTGGAAGTTCGAGGCGGCGGCCGTCCGCAAGAAGTACCTCGAGGAGACCCTGCGCGCGGAAAAGGCATGGGAGATGGAGCAGCAGGAGCGCTACCTCCGCCGGGCCGAGGAGAAGCGCAAGGTGGAGCAGGGACGCGGCGAGCACAAGGTCTCGGACGCCACGCGGCTCACGCTGCCCACGATAGAGAGCCATCTCGAGGACGAGGTGTGGGTGCGGCCGCGAACGCCCGAGGAGCAGGTAGAGCTCGAGCTCAAGCGGATTGCCAACAGGAAGACGGCGCAGCTGCAGGCCGAGGAGCGCCGTGCGCAGCGACTGCTGGAGCTGTACCAGAAGAGCGACTCGTTCATCACTACGGAGGAGCAGCTGGCAGCGGCGGTGCACAAGGCGTTCGCGCCGGGCGCGTCGCACTCGGCGCTGCGGCTGTCTGAGTTTGACCTCGGCGCGGCGTCGAGCCAGGCCAAGTCCACGCAGGCGCAGTGGCACGGCGTGGTGGAGTCGCTCATGGGCACCGTGGCGGGCGGCAAGCCGGGCCTCCCGGAGGTGGAGGACGCCGTCAGCGGCGCGACCAGGGACTGGAACGAGCGTGTCAAGAAGCATCGCACCGGCGACTCTTAGACTGTACATAGTAGATATGGTGTTTATATTGGCATCGCACTTGACCAACTTCATGGCATGGCATGGGAGCGGCTGGAGCTCTCGGCGGGCGGACGGCCCGTGCTCGGCCCAGGAGAGCGCGATGTGGCGGTCCAGGGCGACGTCGGGCTCTACGAGGGCCGCGAGAAGACCGCTGGCTACCAGAACGGCCGGATCTACCTCACTACTCACCGGATCTGCTACGTCGACCGCGACACACCGGCCCAGAAGGCGGTGGCCCTCCGCCTGGAGCGCGTGACAGAGGTTGACTACCACGCTGGCTTCATGCGCAGCAGTCCCAAGATCACTCTCGCGCTCAGCAGCACCCCAGCGAGCTCAAAGACCACGCCACCGCCACCGCCACCCGAGTCCGTCACGTGGGTGTGCCCCATCTGCTTCTTCAGCAACCATCTGCCCAAGGACTACGTTCACGGCGCCAGCGACCTCCCGTCGTGTCTAACGTGCGGGGTTCGGGCCGAGGCGGCCGTCATTGAGGAGGCATTAAAAGCAGTCTTCAAGCCGCCAGACACCGCGACACATAACGACGGCGAGAACGCCTTTGCATGTCCCCGCTGCACATTCCACAACCACCCCTCGCTCCAGTTCTGCGAGGTGTGCGGAGCGAGGCTCGCCTCGGCCCATCTGCCGCCGTCCTTGCTACGGGTCGACACGCCCGACATTGGCACGACGGCGGCCCCCTTGGGCAGCGCGGACAGCGTCAAGCTCGCCTTCCGCGACGGCGGCGACCGTCGCTTCCACGAAAAGCTGATGGAGGTTTGGCGGGCGCGGGCATGGGAAGTTCGCCCGATCGAAACGAGGCCAAAGGCACAACAGCCACCTGCTGATGCCTCGGGCATCCACTTTCTGGAACAGCAGGGCTTGCGACAGCGGCAGCAGAACGAGGAGATCCTCGGCTCGGCTCTGGGCGCCCTGCAAGACCTACAGGCCCTCATGGCCCGCGCGAAGGAGGTCGTGCGGCTGGCCGAGAGCTACGCTCGGCTCATGGAGACAGAGCGCACGGGGCAGAAGGACAGAGAAGCCCTTGCTGCGTCGTCCGAGGCGCTAGGGCTCGTGTCGTCGACGGTGGTGACCAAAGAAATGGCACATGACACCAAGAGCTTCCACTCCGAGCTCGCCAGAGAGCTCTCCGAGTATCTCATGAACGGCGTGCTGCACAGAGAAGGCGGCGTCATAACGCTGGTCGATCTGTTCGCCCTTTACAACCGCGCACGCGGAGTGGCGCTCATCTCGCCATCTGACCTGCACACCGCCTGCTCGCTGCTGTCTGAGCTGACTCTCCCTGTACGGCTGCGCAAATTCCGGTCGGGGCTGCTCGTGGTCATGGACGCCACCCGAACGCCGCAGCGGACGGCCGAACGGCTCCAGCAGTGGATCGCCGCGCGGGGCCATGCCACCGTGGCCGAGACGAGCACTGGGTTTGGCTGGAGCGTGGCAGTTGCCGTCGAGGAGCTCGAGTCCGCCGAGCACCTGGGGTTCCTGTGCCGCGACGAGCATCTCACGGGCATCACCTGGTACGACAACGCATTCAAATAGACAGTGACAAAGATGCATTCAATAAATAACTCCTATGCGTGCTTGGAGGCGTAGTGTTGTACGTTCTCGCCACGATGGACCGGTTCGGCGTGGAGGACCGCCGGGGGCGGCGCCGCCAGCAGGGGGCTGATGAGGCCGTTTTGCTTGGTGGGCGACTGCTGCCACTGTGCCGCAATATTTGGAGTTGAGGCGGAGGCAACTGCAGCGGTTGACGACGCACCGTTGTGAGTCTGGGGCGAACTGAGCTGCGGCTGCGACGCCGACGCGATGGAGTACTCTGGCAGAGATTCGATTTGCTGGATCAGGAAGCGACGCTCGTCGTGGAACACTTCGTCATCCTTGCGGTCTGACTTAAAGGCGTGCAGGAAAGCGAGCAGCTTGGTGCGGTTCTTGATGAGGATGTCTGTCACGCCGCGAGACTTCTTTGGATTCGCGACAAAGATCTTGAAGACGTCAAATGCTTCGGACTGGATGTTTTTGCTCTTGTCTTTGAGCGAGATCATGATGAGCTTGAGGTTTGTGACGTCGTTGACGTAGAGGGTCATGAACGAGTAGTTGGAGCGCTCGCGTATGATCTGGGCCATGAGCTTGAGGGACTGCCGCTTGGTGACGTAGTTGGTCGAGCTGACCAGAGCGGCCATCTTGCGGGTGAACGGCTCGTAGTTCCGGGTCAGGAACTCGGCGGCAATGTCCGAGTGGAGGCTCAGCAGGTCCTGGATGGTGGAGAACGCGTCGGTGGCGTGCTCGAACGAGGACCCGTCGTCGACCGAGTCAAAGTACTGCCAGATGAGGGGGGACTGGAGCACGATCTTGGCCAGGGCGCGGTGCTTGACGCAGTCGCGCAGGATGGCGCCGGTGGTGAAGGCGATGTCTGGGTTCTCCTGGCCGCGCAGGAGGACGTCAAAGACCTGGGGCCGCTGGGTGAGGTAGTCGACGGTCGGGGAGCGGTTCCCGATCTGGCGCCGGAGCAGGGTGGTGAATATGACGGCGACGTCCTTGCGCGAGTCAAACTCGAGGCAGTGGAGACAGCGGACGATGGTGATGAGCAGATCGGTCTGGTAGACCTCCTGGGCCAGCATGGCGATCTGGTCGGGCAGCGGATCCGTGTCCTGGTCGCCCTGGAGGATGAGCTTGACCGCGGCGAGGGAGCGGGCCGCGTCGTCGAGCGTCTTGCGGCGGTCGCCGGCGCAGTCGAGCCGCGGCAGCTGCTCGCTCAGCGACCGCACGAGCTCCTGGGGCGTCTTTTGCCGGCTCCGAGAGAACAGAAACGCCATTCCGGTGTCTCGTGTCGTCGCTCAGCGCCGGTACTGAAATTTCCTGTGGCCTGAGTTGGGGCGGTTACGTAAGGGCGGGGGCGCTGCTGACGCGGGGCCCGATAGAAGTTACGTGATGGTCATGTGGGGAAGTCACGTGTGGCACGTGATATAGTCACGTGAATGTTGTCACATGACTGTTTCACGTGGCTGCTGTCACATGACAGGCTCACGTGCTCATCACATGAACAGCCCATCACATGACCGCTTCACGTGCCCGCCGGCGCGCACCCACCCCGGACGGGTTTGTTTTTTTTAGATGCGCACACTCGGGGCAGGGGAGATGAACCGGGATCGTCTGGTTCGTGTCACCGCCACGGGGGTGTCGGCGGACAGATCCAAGCAGACGGTCAGGGCCCGCGCGCCGCGCCCCCTGAGCGGGACACCAGGCGGCCCGCTACATTGGTTGCGACAGCCGCGGGCCGTTTCGGCACCCGTATCGGGCGACGCGCGTGGGCGCTGACTCAGATCCGCGCGTTGCTGACGGTGATTGTCTCGGGTATTACCTCAGCGCCCCGCAAGCCGCTGACTAAAATATGTAATTTAACCTATCGACACACCGGTTAGGCGATTTTTCAGACCGCGCTGATCAGGAGAAGCGACAGTTTGGGGCCAGTGGCAGCGGACTGCGAGACTGGACAGTCTAGTCAAGAGCCACCGGGCCGCCTACCACAGCACCAGGTCGACCACGCGCACCACGGTCGACCAAGAACGACCGACAGCCACCCCAGGCAGCGTTTAGGACCCGTCTGGCAGCCCTCCACCGACATTGGCGCCGTCTCCAGGCACCATTCAGGACCGCTACAACCTCCACACCACCACCACATGTCGCGACCGAAGCACCAGAAGTCCCGCGGCTTCTTTCGCCGCCTCTTCCGCTCGGGTGCCCAGTCCGAGATCCATGCCTCCCCGAGCGGCGACTCGCTGCGTGACAGGGCTGTAGTGCCCGCCGACGGCCCGCCGCCCGAGGCCGCTACCCCTTCCTCGGCGAACCACGCGCCGGCAGAGCCCTCGAGCGTCCACGAGCCTCATCCCTTCACCCCGTCGCCGCTCAAGAGGGAGCCGTTTGCAGAGCGTGAGAGCGCAATTCCTACTCCGCCACCCGAGTCTTCGCCTACCCACGCCACCCCCTCCTCGCCAGATGTGCCCCCCGAGCCCACAACGCCCACTGGAGACGATGGACCGCTGCAGGTCTCGAAGACTCCGCGCCGCGACCCATGCGACGAAGAGCTCGAGCCGACCGAGGCCGAGCTCCAAGCACGGCAGATCTTCGACGGCAACGCAAAGTGGCTGGAGAGCCCAGCGGCTGCAGCAGCATGGCTCGGCGATCCGGGCGACGAGCGGCTTGCCGTCCGCACCGCCTTCATGCGCCTTTTCGACTGGACCGGCATGTCGGTGCTGGCATCGCTTCGCAAGCTGTGCGAAAAGCTCTACATGAAGGCTGAATCCCAACAGCTGGACCGCATCATCGACTCTTTCTCGGACCGCTGGGTAGAGTGCAACCCCGACCACGGTTTCAAGCACGTTACCGTGGTGTACACCCTCGTCTACTCGATCCTGCTACTCAACACAGACCATCACACCGAGGACTACACCTCTAGCAACAAGAAGATCCTTCGCAGCCAGTATGTCAGCACCACTCTCAGCACCATGAAGAATCTGTTGAAGACCCTGCCGCCAGAGGAGCTCCCAAACGAGGAGAGCCGCGGAGACGGCCGCAGCGTCTCGGGCATGAGCATTGGCTCGACTACATCAGAGTTCGTGCCAGGCCACTCGAGCCGTGCCCCGTCAGTTTACTCCGTCAGCAGCATTTCCACTGCACGCGGGACGTCTGGGACACAGGGTCTGCCACCGAGCCGTCAAAGCACCAGTAGCAAGCGGTGGAGCGCAGGGGCATCTTCAAGGGGCGGAGGCGGAATCGATAACGTGATGCTCGTGTGCGACACTAACACCTACACCCCCAAGGAGTGGCAGGCATTGATCATTCAGCTGCTCAAGGGCGTGTATGCCAGCATTGACATGCTTCCGCTGAAGCTTGCCGGCCACGACGCGAGACAGAGCGCAGACATTGCACAACGCAACTCATACGTGCAACCGCGCACCTCGCTCAGCTCTCTGCGCCACGATAACCGGTCCGTCACGTCAGTATATGACCCCAGCATGTACTCTATGGGTGGCAACTCATCGTCGTCGCGGCTGGCGGGCCGTCTCGGCCTCAACCGGCGCAGCTCATGGATGCACACCGAGCAGCACTCCTTGTATGAGGGCCACTCTGGGTTTGACTACGAACAAAACCCTCTCAGCCCCCATGCGTCCGGCCAAGGTAAGCGACGATCACTAATGAACCCCGACACCGGCGTAGGTTTCGCTGGGGCGTTGTGGAATACGATGATTCGCGAGGAGGAGAGGGCGCAGGCCGAGGAGGACGAGAAGGAGCCCGTGCCAGAACCAGCTCCGCGAACAGCGGACTCGAGCCACTCTGACAAAACCACGGCGCCGACGTCGCTGACCAATAGCACTGCGACGCTCCAGACCGATGCCACGGACGCCTCAGCCAATGCACAGGACGACACTGAGGAGGAGGAGATGCTGACCCTGGAGGGTGCTCCATGGGCCAAGGAAGGCATCTTGAAATTCCATGTTGCGAGCGGCGATCCCCGCAAGGCAAAGAAGAAGGACTGGGCGCAGATGTTTGTTGTCGTTCATCGTGGATATCTCAAGATGTTCCGGTTCGACTTGGGTCAAAGCTCGACGCGCGAGTCTAAGCGCAACTCCATGATTGCGGCTGGTAGTGACATTGGCGGTGGCAATTGGACTGAAAATGCTACCATGACGGAGAATGTGTCACTGTGTCATACAGTCTCGCAATTGCATCATACTCAAGTTCGCAAAGACGGTGAGCCGGTGGAATCGGCGTGGTCGGTCACACTGACGGACGGACGACCACTTGTCTTTGAGGCAGGCACCCCTGAGATCGCTCAGGAGTTTGTGTATTGCTGCAATTACTGGGCTGCCCGTGTCTCTAAGGAACCTCTGTTGGAGGCCGTCTCAAACGTGGAGCACGGCTGGGGCTTGCCGCTCGAGATCTTGCGTGATGAGAAGGAGGGCATTATCACTTCTGAGACCTACCAGCCGTCTTACCACAGGTTTAACGGGTCAGTTGGGTCCATATCGACGACTGCCTCTCCGCAGTCGCCTGGCACTCCTTTTGGTACGCCTCTGCCAGCTTCCAAGTCCAACTCTCGTCACTCGATAGCAGAGTTCAATACCCTCGACCTGCATTCGCCAAATAGCAGCGCGGCGGAGCTGTCCCCAAGTGATGCCAGTGCATCAACTAAACTCAGACGACAGAGCATGCAGCCGGCGACTTCGAACGGCAGCCTCCGATCAAAGCATGGGCCTCTCCCGCCGTCGGCATTCCAGACCCGATTCTATCCAGCTTCCGGCGACACGATCATCGCCGTTCGACCAGACGGCAGACGAACGAGGGTCCAGTTGCGCGAGTGGCAAGTGCCTGTATCAACACTTGTGCACTCTCGGCAGTCGGAAGAAAAGCAGCTTGCGTCCCACAAGCAGTATATTGGCACAGTCGAGCACTACCTGGAGGAGCACAACGCGCTGCGGAGTCAGATGATGGAAGTGTTCCAACAACAGTGGCTCGTCTCGCAAAGGGCTCACTCCAATTGGGAACGCAAGTCGCAGTACCTCCTCAAGGAGACTGTCAAGTACGCACGCTACGCTGCCACGCTCGAACAGGCCATTGCGGACAAGCAGAAAATACGATCAGCATAATAATCAAGTAATGAACGGATTTGTTTGTATGGTGCGTTGCTTTGCTAGTCTAGGTTGGCAGTTCAGGCAATCACGCGGCTCCAAGGGTGATCCACGTTGCCGTACTGGATGTCACCGATCCACTCCGCGATAGTCTCTGTCAGAGCACCGGCTTCCTTGCCCGGCTGCAAAGGCACGTTGATGGTCTGTTCTTTCCAGCCGATCTCCTTGATGGGCGACACCACAGCAGCAGTGCCAGCACCGAATGCTTCCACAAGCTGGCCCTGCTTGGCTTTCTCAGCGATCTCAGAGATGGTGCAATAGCGCTCATTGACCTCCCACTCGTTGGGGTCGAGCCTCTCGCGGCACAGCTCCAATACTGAGTCGCGAGTCACACCCTCGAGGATCGTGCCGTCGAGCGGCGCAGTGACAAGCTCCTTCTTGCCCTCTGCGTTCTTGAACACGAAGAATGCGTTCATCGTGCCAACCTCAGTGACGTTGCCCTCCTCGCCAAAGAGCCACAGATTCTGCTGGTAGCCACGCGAGGCAGCCTCCTTCTGGGGCTTGATGCACGGGGCGTAGTTTGCACCGAGCTTCTTGTTGCCAACACCGCCCGGCCATGCGCGGACGGCGTAGTCTGTCGCCTCGAGCTTGACGGCCTTGAAGCCCGTAGGATAGTAGGGCCCAACTGGCGAGGCAATGCAGTATAGGAGAGCGCGGGTGGGGATGCCCACACCGAGGCCGGCCTGCGTGCCAATGATGGTAGGGCGAAGGTACAGCGAGTAGCCGCGACCCTCAGGGACGAACTTGCTGTCGAGCTTGATGAGCTCAGCAATGAGCTTTGTGAACTGCTCGCCGTCAAAGGTGGGCAGAACGATGCGGTCCGCGGACGAGTTCATGCGTGCCATGTTCTTGTCCGGGCGGAAGAGACGGATCTGGCCCTTGCTGTCGCGGTATGCCTTCATGCCCTCGAAGCATTCAAAGGCATAGTGCAGCACGCAGGCCGAGGGGTCCAGCTTGAGCGGGCCGTAGGGCTCTATCTTGGGGACGTCCCAGCCTTTTTCGGCAGTCCACTCAATGGATAGCATGTGGTCCGTGAAGGTCTGGCCAAAGACGAGGCTCTCCTTGGGCTTGGGTTCCGAGGGAGACTGGGTCTTGGTGACCTGGAGCTTGGAGGCGTCCAGGCCGGCCTGAGCGGCCGAGTAGAACCGCGCCAGACGCGGTGCGGTGAATCCACGGCGGCCCACGAGTCTCAGCACTCTTCCGCTGATCATGATTGTGTCGTCCTATCGTGACTCTTCCCGTGGCTCCCCCGGAGAATTTATTATGGTTGATCCCCGAGGTCTCCGCTCATAGCCGAGGGTTGGGGTTGCACGTGACCTCTGCCGCATCGGGCAGCCGTGCGGCGCGCCGTGCGGCGCGCTTCAGCCGCATCGGATTCCGATTCGGGACGGGGTCCCCTGCCACGTGACCGCGCCGCACCGCCCAACTCACGTGACCGAGCCGCACCGTCCAACTCACGTGAGCGTGAGCCGCACGCCGCCTCGCCATCCACCGCCACCGCAACACTCCAGTCCATGGGCGGCCACGAGTCCCATGGCAGACGGAGACGCCTCTGCGGGGTCTGAGCCGGCGACTCAGACGTCGGCGCCGCCAACTGAGACCGCGCCAGCTCAGACCGCGCCAGCGGAGGCCGCAGCGCCGCCCCGGACGGCGGCCCGGTCCAAGCGCAAGCGCTCGCCGCCCAGCCAGGGCGGCTCGCCCGAGCCGGAGTGGCGGCCCAAGACGGCGCAGGAGCGCGAGTTCGCCGCGCTGCGGCGACACGAACAGGTCCTCCGCTACCGCGAACTGGAAACGAAGGAGGCGCGCGAGCGGAGACATCTCGTGCGCGAGCTGGGCTTCGATCCATCGACCTTGTCCCCCAAAAAAAGACAGAAAGCGGTCCACTTCGCGCCTGACGGCGTCTAATGTATGTACATGTCTATTGCTTGAAGGAGAACCCGCTAAGGCCGCTGATCTCTGTGAGCCGGGAGCGGCGCGACACGGACCGCCGTGCATAGAACGAAGTGAAGTCCTTGAGCACCGTGCGAATGCGTTTGTAGTCGCCAGAGCCCAGACACGTTTGCACTTGAGAAAGCAGTCTGGTCTTCTCGTCATCTCCTACAGTCCCACTGGGCAGAGCTTCAAGTGTGCCGGATATCCATGCCAGAACTTCCTCCTGCGACACTAGTTGAATCACGGTGAAGAGCAGGCCGGTGGCATCAGTTACGCAGTCGCGCGGCAGCGAGTAAATGAGTCCGGATATGACGCGGACAAACAGTTCTCGCCCGTGCTGCCGCGCCAGCTGCCTGACCATTGCCTGCGATTCCTGGGGCACAGCCTTGTACACAGACGTGGGTGGGGAGTCAAATCCATAGCCAAAGAGGTCGCGCAGAAAATGCAGCGTCGTTAGCACCGGGTCGGTCAGCTCCAGCGACAATGACGCCATGGCCGCTTGAAAGGACGGCAGAAAGAGGTCGGACGCAATGTGCTCAAACGGCAGAAACATGAGCACGTCTTCCATGAGGCGGAAAAAGTCTTCCACCAGGTCGGGCACCTCCTTGGGCTCGATGGTGTCCAGATAGCGGAAGAACGCCACAATTTGGCGGTATAGGAATGCCCAGATTGCCTGCTTTGTGGCCGTCTCGGCCGTCTCGTTGCCAAACTCGCGCAGCACACACCCACTGACCCATAGATAACATCCAAAGTGTGTTTGTTCAAAGCATGCCACCAGCAGCTCGGCCATCTGGCCAAGAATCGGCTGAAGGTTGGTAGAGCACGAGTAGAGTGCCGTCTTGATAAGCTTGCAGCAGCCCTCAGCCACCCGCACGTTCGCGGCATGTGTCGACTGAAGCAGCGACACCACGAGCGGCCACGGCTGTTCCATGTAGAACCGCGCCGTCTCCTCACCATACACCACTTTCACAAAGATGGTAATCACATCCAGGTCGTCTGCTATCTGGCGAGCAACCTCCTCTGACACTGGCAGCTGCTGTCGGTGATTCAGCCTTTGGATGACTGGCCCGCAGAAAGATACCAGAGCCGTTGCAATCCCCTCACGAGGCTGCTCCCGGACGACATGTGCGATGCCGTCAGTCACCTCAAACAGCGACTCAATGTCCAGCTGCGGTGCCGTCTTTTCATAGAATACGTAGAGCTGGTCGAGGTATGACGCCAGTAGCGGTCCGCAGTCCTGACAAAAGTACATGAGCGCCTTGGCTGCTGCGGACACAATTGCTATTGATGGCAACGAGAACCCCTTGGTGATGTAGTTGAGCTGCGGTTCAAGGTACTCGGGATGCTTTGCCGTCCACTCAGTGTACCGTCCAAGCACTAGGGTGGCCGCGTATCGAATCTTTTCTTGCTCCGGCAACTGCACTAGGAGCTTCATGATGTCGGGCAGGACGTCAGTTTCGTCGAGATCTACCTCGCGCGCCATTGCGCGCATCGAGAAGAGCGGTGCTTCGGCCTTTTGCCATTGCAAGTTTTGTTGCAACGCCGTCACGAGCAAGTCGTACGCCCGTTTCAAGGCCCTGGACGACCCCACTACCGCGCAGCAGTCCTTCAATACGTCGCCCATTTCGTGCCGGAACGCCCGAAACTTGTCCTCCTCTTCCCGGTCGCCCTGGAAGAGATCATCCGCGTCCGGTGCTGCTTTGCCAGCCTCGAGCACGCCAGCCGAAGCGGACCCTGGCGGCATGGGATACTCGAGGTGGCCAATGATGACGCTGATCAGGGATGCATAGATGTCCCCGAGAGCCTCTCGGGCGGGGGTGTACGAAGGTAGGACGATGATCTGCTTGAGGCTGAACCAGAAGTAGAATGTGTACTGCACCACTTCCAGGTCCGAGTCGAGCGCAGTACACTCGAGCAGCGCCTCCGCAAGGCCGCGAAAGTCCGTAGGTGCCCGGGCCATAGCCATGTGCCAGCATTCTCCGGCCTCGGCGAAGATGCGTGTCAAGCCGCGGAAGGCCTCTGGGTCGTCCTTACACCGCTGAATACGGGGTCGGAGCGCAAGCACCCGGGGATAGAGCGCCTGGATCGCGGTGATGTTCTCGGTGACGTCTTGTGTTTCGCGGATGAGCGAGCACACGCACTCGGTCGCGGGCTCGAAGGTTGCCTCGTCGTCCAGTGCCTGGAACACGAGAGCCACGAGGGGAGTGTTTATAACGTCTTCGAGTATGACCTCTTTGAGCCACGAATTGAAGCATTCGAATATGAGTGCCTTGTTGGCGGTGGCGGTCGCGTCGTTGGAGGCGTAGTTGAGGAGGAGCTGGAGCACCTGGTTTGCGTTTGACTCGATCAGCTCCGCGGTGCGGTGGCTGAACTCCTCGTCGCTCAGCGGGGTCCGCTTTATGTCTGAGAGCTCCTCGGGGAGGATCTTGAGGAACTCGAGCAGGACGGCGCTCGCCTTGGTGTCGCCAGTTGCGCCGAGGAGGGAGCTCAGCTCACCAAGGACGTTGTGCCACGTCAGGTACTGGAGGGCCAGGTTGGCCACAGCCACGCACAGCTGCGTGACGATCACGAACGGGCCGTCCTTGTAGCCGGCCAGCAGCTCGAGCAGGGAGTTCTTGAGCTGTTCGCGCTGATCAGAGGGGATCTGGTAGAGGTCGTACACGATCTTCTGCCGGAGGGTCTGGGCCGCAAACAGCTTGGTCGGCACGTCGAACTGGTCTCCGGGGGCCCTGAGGATCTCGGTGGTGACGTTCCAGGCCGCCTCCTGTGTTAGTGTCCGGGCGTTGTGTCCATGTGGCGCTCCCACTCACGCTCTTCTGGAAGTCCTCGAGGTACTGGTGCGCCCGCTGCTTGGCCGCCCGGTCATTGCTCGAGTAGAGCGACCGCAGCGCCTCCAGCAATGGGCCCTTGTCCGACATTCCAGGCTCGCTCTGTTGTGTGCGCCGTTCTGGTCCCGCAGCTGGGAAGTGCTTCGTCGTCTGGGGCAGAAAAAACGTCGACAATGTCGGGGCGAAGACAGCAGCGGGTGGTGAGTGCCGCCAGGGCAGACAGACGGGCGTCCAGGGCGCTAACACAGGCCATCCCCCCCATCAACCTCATATTCAAGTTCCTACAGCAGCAGACACCCGTGCAAATATGGCTCTACGAGCAGACCGAGACCCGGCTCGAGGGCACCATCAAGGGCTTTGACGAGTTCATGAACGTCGTCCTCGACGACGCCGTCGAGATCAACAGCAAGCGCGACACGCGCAACAAAATCGGACGGCTTCTATTGAAGGGAGACAACATCACGCTTATATCAGCCCTGTCGGTATAGCGCGGGCTCGCCACTCACCACCGCGTCCAGCGTCTTGTCGTGCGGCTCGAGCGGGATCTCCTCCACCATCTGTGGCGTCGCGGCCACCGCTACAAGGAACGGCGGCGTCCGGCCTTGCCTGTCGGCGAACTCGCGGCACTTGGCGATAAACACATCGTAGTAGCCGGCACCGTGCCCAATGCGGTGGCAGCGCTTCGTGAACGCCACTCCAGGTAATACAATCATGTCCAGCCCTTCTGTCTCGAAGCAGTCCACGCCCTCCGTGGGCTCGCGTAGCTGGTACTTGCCCCGGGGCTCGAGGGCGGCCACCGCCGCCGCCGACTCGACCCGCAGCATTTTGAGCTCGGACTTGTGGCCCTTGAAGCGCACGTCCCGAAGGTCGGCCGCCAGCGGCACGATCCGCGGCAGAAACACCTCCTTTCGGTCGTCATAGGCGTTCTGGATCATCTGCGACGTCTCGACCTCGCCGCCGGCCATGTGCATGTAGAACGACACTCGCTTGGCAGCCTGGTACTCGGGGAGGTCCCGCAGCACGCGAGCGATGTTGTCGGACTGGCTGCGGATCTCTCCGGCGCCCAATTGCGCCATCCGCGCCGCCACGGCCTTGCGAAGCTCCCGCTTCGCCGTCTTGACTGCCGACATTGCGTTGGGAATGGGTCAGTGCAGAACGGGCCAGGCCGATACAGGTCAAACACATACATTCTAGTAGCCGGTGAGCTCGCGGAGTGCGACCTTCTTGGGCTTGACAAACAGCCCAGTGGCCTGCACGAGCGGCTCCCTCTTCAGAGTCTCTATCTGGCCGCTCACGTACGCCTTGCGGTCCTCGATAGAGTCGAGCTTGGTGCGGATCACCACAAACTGCTCGGCAAACGTAGGCGCGCGGTAGTTGAGCTTCATGTTGGCCGTCATGACGGCCGCGCCTCCGAACGACAGCGACGACGTCCGACCCAAACACTCGTCGAGCAGCGTCGCGAGGATGCCGCCGTGGATCAGGAGCGGGAAACCGGTCAGCAGCCGGCCGCAGTGCACGATGCAGATGTGCTCCTTGGCCTCCCTGTTTGTGAATACAATAGGGCGAATTGCAATGCCTCCCGGCAGCATCAGCGTCCCAGCCGTGAAGATGTTCTCGAGGCTGGCGCCTGCACCCGGCTGCCACGCCCGGCTCTCCACCCACTGGGGGTCTGCCCGCAGCTTCCTCACGAGTTTGAGCTTGTTCATCTGTTCCTCGAGCCGCTCGCTGTAGGCCTCGGCCTCGGGCGTGCCACGCTCCGGCAGCGTCTCCTCCCGGATGTATCGCAGTATTCGGAGGGGCGACACGTAGTACGCGGCCATCACGCCGACCGCGAACAGCGTCCCCATGGACGTCCACGTGCCCTTGTGGCGGCCGGATCTGACGAACGCCGGGCCAGCCAGCTCGGTGCTGGTTGCCTGGCTGTTCCACCGCGCCTGGCTCCGCCACAGGAGCGTTGCCGGCGCGCTCCGCGCGGGCGCCACGCCCGACCGGGCCGCCATGGCCGTCCTGGCCACCGTGCACCCGACTCTCGTCGCCATGGTTGTCGTTGAAGTGCGCCTCGGCTGGCGTGCGGGGCTCACGTGACTGCTCGTGTGACCGCACGTGACCCCCTCCCCCTTAGGTCATCGCTGACCAACCGGCGCAGCCAAGGCTTTTAGTCATGCGGGCAGATATGAAATTTCCAGATTTGCCTCGAGGATACACAGCGCCACCCACAACAAGACCAGACGGACACAATGACGGCCCCGGACAATAAGCAGGTCTCGGCGAACGGACGGTGTAGTGACCACGCCAGCTACACACCTGGCGAGCGAGAGGTGGTCGGATTCGTCATCTCGCTCTGGAAGGATGACCCGTCCACCGAATCCCTCGGCATCCAGAAGCTCCACGGCCTCGTCAAGGCCCGTCAGCCGACCTGGGCCCTCAGCGCGAACCGTCTGAAGGCCCTGCTCAAGCAGCACAACCTGCAAGCCAACCAGCCGCTCTACCAGTTTGTCAAGGAGACGACCTCCAAGCCGACCCCGGGCCTCGATCTGCCCCCGGGCCTGCGCTTCAACGTGACCAAGGCCCGAGGCAAAGGCCTCTACGTTACCAGAGCGATCCCCAAGGGCACCGAAATCTGGTCCGAGGAGCCGCTGGTGCTGATCCCGCCGCTCGGGCACGTCAACCTGATCCGCAGCGGCAGGGCGTGCGCCCGCTGCGCCCGTCCGTTCCAGAGCCGCGGCGGCACGTCCGAGTGCACGCAATGCGATGCGAAATGGTGCAATGCGCGGTGTCGCAAGGCCGACGCGGTCCACAACCCGCTGTGGCACCCGTCGGCCCACGGCAAGATCAAGATGGAGCGATGGAAGGAGTTTGAAAAGTACTGCGTGGACAACCACTGGGTCGCTGCGTACGGCTACGGCGTCTGCCTCATCACAATGCTTCGCGACACGCAGCGGAAGGACCTTCGTGGCCAGCTCGACGCCATGGCCAGAGTGCGTCAGGACGTGCGCCAGAAGGCAGTCGAGGGCCAGAACTTCTCGCTCGCGCCCAACGACGATGCCACCTCCCTGTTTAAGAAGGAGCAGTACGAGTCGCTGTGGTCTGAAGGCCATCAGCTGCTGCAGAATGCACTTGGCGACGCGCTCGATCTCTCCTACGAGGACTACCTCTACGGCTTGGGGATGGTAAACATCAACAACCTCGACGGCTCGCTTTACCTCACCCACTCGCATCTCAACCACTCGTGCGAGCCGAACGTAGAGGTCAAGATCATCTCGCGCGCCAGCGGCATCAAGGTCACTGCCCGCCGCGACATCGCAGCGGGCGAGGAGCTTTTGACCTCGTACGTCAACTTTAACGAGAACCTCGACCGTCGCCGCCATGAGCTGCGGGTCGGCTGGGGCTTTGTCTGCAACTGCGCAAAGTGCAAACGCGAGGAGAAGGAGGCCAAAGAGAAGAAATCCACGGATGAGCCAGTGGAGACCGGCACCAAGACGCCGGAGTCTGATGACGGTGCAGTGTTTGCGGTGCCTGACTCGCCGACCAGCGACCTGCCGATTCCGCCGTCCAATCGAGAGCGTCGACGCAGCGTCCGCTTCGATGCTAAGGTCGTTGTCGAGGGCGAGCGCGGTCAGCACCGACTCGCAGACGAGGCCGACACTCCGGCCATCCAGGATCACAACGACGCTGGACAACACTCCGACCACGATTAACATAGTGACAGAAAAGTACATAGTCAACAAGCATTAAGGTTTATTTCGATTAGGCGGGCCGTCTTCTATTACTTAATTATCCCAGGTAAGTTTGTCGTCATTACTGTACACACCATGGCCGGTGCGGACGCCCTTGAACACCAAGTCCAATGCGTGCGTCCATACTCAGTGGTGGAGCTGGAGCTGTTGTTGAACCTTGGGGTAGGCATGGAGTATCTCCTCATAGATATGAGGATACGATAGCCGGAAAACCTCAGGGTCCTTGGCGAGCGCGACAAAAAAGGTTGCCGTGCCCGACTTGATCGAAACCGTGGTGATGTTCGCGATCTGGAGAGATATCAAGAACGCAAAGGCGATGACTGGCGCGTAGTAACCGCCATCGCGGTTGTACGCCGGCTTGGTGAACCTGAGGTACAGGTAGCTCAGGAGAGCGGTCAAAAAGGCGATGAACAGCGACCCGAAGGAAAGAACCGTGTCGATGAGGCAGTCGTTGATGAGGGCGTCGATGCCGCGGTTGCGGATGAGGTCCCACGTATCTTTGGCGGACGGGATGTAGGCCTTTCCGTAGAGGGCCACGAGGGTGTAGGCATAGTGGTTGAAATACTGCACGGCCCAGTCTAGGAGACCCATCAGGCATTGCGCAAAGCAGAAAAAGACGTACATGGCAATGTTGCCGTCGTTGGCCTCGGTCTGTTGCGCAAATGACAGCAATTGGCGGAAGAGCTGGACGATCGAGGCGATAAGCGAGCCAAAGCAGATGGAGCCAAACGAGTAGGTCATCGACCGGCGGAAAGCCCCCAGAGCGGGCCAGCGGGGCATGCCGCTGTCGCTCTTGGAGCAGTAATACCAGCTTCCGTAGACTCCGCAGATGGTGGTGTGGATGACGTTCTTGATGACCTCAGTGATGTAGAAGCCGGCAAACGCCACAAACACGATGATGCCGATCAGCTTGGCCTGGGAGCACCCTCCGGCCGACGCGTCGCAGCCCGGGTTGTTTGGGTTTGGGTCGAACTTGACGTAGGTGCTGACAAAGGTGATGCTGAGCCAAATGCCGAAGCCGCCAGACACGATGGCACCGAGCGCCGAGACCAGCAGGACCTGGGGGTGCTTGCGGGTGACGTCAATGATGGTGCGTAGCACGGCTGTGGCAAACGGGATGCGGGGAATCCACGTCCAGAAGCAGAAGCTCAGTAGCACGGCAAATACCAAAAACACGATGCCGGCGGACCAGTAGCGCATGACGAGGTAGTATATGGCCGTGCCGAACGCGAGGACACAGTTGAGAATGCCGGTGATCCAGATGAACTGCTTTGTGAAGGCGCGGGCGAGCATGTAGTAGACGATGGCGCACACGACCGCGACAGCCGTGACAAACACGAAAAGAACGATGGTGTTTGTGTTGAGGCTGAAGCTGTTGGGCGAATTGTAGATGCCGCCGCCCTGGAAGCTCTTGGTGGACGCGTAGGCGCGGATTGTGATGACCGAGACGGCGATGAAGCCGGCGAGGACGGCGAGGAAAATGACGGCAAAGATCTTGTCGTTCCACTTTGGCTTGGAGACCTTGAACTGCTGCTCGAATGTCTCGCCATCGCCGGGCTTGGAGCCCCAGTTCGGCTGTGGCGGCGGCGGGCCGCCTGGAGGCGGGCCCTGCGGGTAGCCCTGGGGTCCGCCGGGCCCGGCCGGAGGCTGGCCGTAGGGAGCTCCGTACTGCGGCTGGCCGTACTGCGGCTGGCCGTACTGCGGTCCGCCCTGCCAGCCCTGCTGCTGGCCCTGGTACTCGTTCCACGACATGTTTGTAGTCGACGTCGTGGCCCCTGCGGCTCAACGTTTGTTTATGAACGGCCGCCCGGACGACGGTCACGTGACGCCGCCCGCCCTTGCAGAAACAATGGACAATGGGCAGCATTGAGACAGCAGACAATGGGCCGGCTAGACGGCGTGGGGTCGTAAATGCGCCTACAACGGTCGCAAATGTGCTCTCTGTGGTATTGTACACTATGTTACACGCGTGGCCGCTTGTTGGAGTCGGCGTAGTCGGCGTCCCCTGACCGCTTCTCCGGGTCGTACTGTGCCGCCAGACCCGTGCCCGAGAAGCCGCCGGCAAACTGCTGCGCGGGGTAGTTGAGTGACATGTTGCTGGGCGGGCTCATGTTGGACGGCCCGCTCGACTGGACGATCGTGGGCGACGCATGCACCATGAGGTTGCCGGGCATCACCAGGTGCTGGTGCAGCATCGCGTAGAGGTCGCCCTTGGTGAACGGCTTGGCGAGTATGTCGCTGACGTCCCCGGACCGGTGCGCCGCCGCCATCTCGCGCCGTCGCTCCTGTATCTTGCCCGACATGATTATGATCGCCACGTCGGCGTTGATGTTGCGAATCAGCGCAGCTGCCGACAGCCCGTCCAGAGACGGCATCACCGCGTTGATGAGCACGAGGTCGTACTCGGGCGCCGCCTGCGGAAACGTCTGCGGGTCTGCGTCCGAGTCGTTGTCGCCGCTGACGCGGTTCACGGCGCCGAGGCCGTCCCGCTCGACGTCCACGCGGCACCCGAACGACTCGAGAAACCGCTTGCACACGCGCAGCGCCTGCTCGTCGTCGTCGGCGAGCAGCACGTAGGGTGCCGGCGGGTTGCGCGGCTGGCGGCGCGGGGCCAGGCCTGCTGCCATGGACGACGGTCCTCCGGGCGCCGCCATGCCGGCGCCGCCGACGACGCTCACGCTGTCGCTCATGCGCCGGGTGGCCATCGCCTGGTTCATGCCGCCGCCGCAGGGTACGACCTGGCCGACGTCGACAGGCATGCCAAAGTCAGACCGCGACTGAGCCATGGCCACGGGCGCCATTGGCTTGCTGCGGGACGACGACGACGGGTCTGTCGGGATGTTGTCGCGGATGTAGGACTGGAGCTGGGATATGGTCTGTAGAGACGCGTTGTACGAGGTCTCGAGGTGCTCTATCTTGGCCCGGAGCGCGGCCTGGGTTTCGTTGAGGTCGACTATCTGCTCCTTTAGGGCGTTGACTTCCTCCTGCCACTGGGCCGATGCGGACTCGGCCTCGGCCGCCGCCTTGCGCTGCGCGGGGACCTTGCGCTTGATGTTGGCGAGCGCGGCCTCGTCGTGGAGGGTGAAGTCGGGGTGGCGGAACTCCCATGCCTGTGTTAGCGGCGGCCGTGGCCGTTGCTGGTGCAGTGCGGACACTCACATTGTCGCCGTAGCCCGGGGTGTCGTCGCTGGCGCGGACCTTGTGGAAGTCGTATTTGTTGAGCTGGCGCACGAAGGAGGCAAAGTTGCGGTGCTTGAAGTGCGCGGGGAGGACTGACTTGGAGAACTCGATGGCGTCCAGCACCACGAAGCTGTCGCCTGTGGTGGACCAGCGCACGACGTGGAAGGAGGCGGGGTCCTCGAGCATGGCGAAGAGCTTTTTGACAAACTCGTTGACGGTGGCCGGCAGATCGGCGGCCGGGGTGGCGGTGTGGGAGCGGCGCGACGGTGCCAACGGCGTCATAGACTCAAGTGGACATACGAGTGTGGCAAGTGCAGACGCAACTGTCAACGAAGTGGTGCAAACACACAGATTGGGGGCCG
>JANJPH010000006.1:0-84791 GCA_030407195.1 [Candida] tunisiensis
CATCAAACCCCGAACCCCAACGGCGCCACCCGGGGGGGGGCGGTGGGGCTCGGCACCCGCCCGGCGGCCCGGCCGGCACCCCGCCGGCCGTGGCGGAATGCGGCTGCAGACGCAGCGGCCGCCCGCACACAACCCCCGGCCGTGTCGCTGTCGCTATCGGCATCGCGCGATAACGATAACATTAAGGTTGCGGCTAGTTACGACATGGTGGCGTGCCTTGCGTGACCACGGGGCGGGCTCGCGGGCATGCCACTATCTCCCCCCTTACCATGGCGCCGTGCCGTGGTTCCTGCCTTAGCGCGGGCCGCCGCGCCCAGACACGGCGCGGAGATCGTCCAGACGGCCTCCTGGCCGTCCATTGTCTGCCAAACCGCCGCCGGCCCGGCCCCCGCCTTCCGCGTCACCGCGCCGCACCCCGCGCCGCACCGTCCCCGCCTGCCCCATTCGGCAACCCCTGTTTGCAGGAACATGTCGTGAGCCCATCGCCGTCCGGCCACGCCGGCCCTTCGCCGGGCCCTCGCGGGCCGTGCCCCTTTTCCCTGAGACTGAGCATCTGCCCTTCTCCTAGTGTAGACCGGCGCGGCCGCCCTGCCCCTGGCCAGCGCCCTGCGTTCGCGGCTCTGGCCAACTAGCACGACCCCTGGCCTGCCTCGGCAGGTGGACAGCGCCGCGCCGCGGTCCCCGTAGCCCTCCCTACGCTGGTGCGCTCGCCCCTGCGCTGGTCTTGCACCACGCCACGCCGGCCTGCACCATCGCAGCGCCGGTCGCACCACCGTGGCGCCGCTGCACCACCCCCGCCTACGGCGTGGCAACGTGCCTCGCGTGTGACATACTACGGCACCGTGGCCAATACACCTGCTACTCTAACGTCACGCTTCATTGGTTGCAAACTTGCTGCTCCGCGACATCCGCGCGCCGTAGCGCATGAACAAGAATGGTATGGGCACTAGTGCGGTCGCTATCAGGGCCAGCACGGTGCCAGCCCAGTTCACGCCGAGGCGGTGGAACATCGCCGTGGCAAACAGCGGAAACCCGGCGCCGAACCCGCTCCGGATGATCGTGTTCGCCGCCACTGCCGAGGCAGCAAACAGCAGATATGTGTCCACTGTGTAGTTGATGCTCGCCACAAAGATCACCAGCAGCCCTACCCCCGTAAACACCCCCGAGCACGCTGGCGCCGCCCAGTGGATTTTCTCCGGGTACGCCCCCGTCCACGCGAGCCAGAAGAGGCCGATCGGGAAGCACACCCCTCCGATCGCCATCGCCTTGAGCCGGCCCTCGGGCACCGCCTTGCCTCCGTTCCTCTCCGTCAGCCGAATGTACGCCGGCTCCATCACGTAGATGATGATGCACCCGATGAACTCGCCCACGATGAGGCCAAAGTACGGCAGCATCCCCACGCCCTCAGCCATCCCGTAGCCCTCCTCAAACACGATGGGATACGCCTCCAGACAGAGGTACAAAATGCCATACACAAACGCGTTGTACACCGTCACACAAAACAGCACCGGCTCGGTAAAGAACATGTGCAGCGGGCGGCCAAAGTTGTGCAGGATGAGGTTGTTGAAGTCGAGCTCGACGTGCTCCTGCTCGGCGTGGATGCCCCAGTTGCCCGTCACCTTGCGCAGAAACCGGGCCTTCGTCGTGAGCACCGCGGGCGGATAGCTCTCCTGGACGTACCACACATTGAGCAGGAAGCACGCCAGCGCCATCCAGCCCGTGACGTACTGGCTCCACCGCCATCCGTACCGCGGGTCCTTGTCGATGAAGCCGCCGATGATGGGCGCCACCATGGGCCCCACAAAGATGGCAAACGAGTACCACGTCAGCGCCACGCCCCGCTGGGCGTTGTTGTATATGTCGCTCAGCGACGCTGCGACAATCGCGACAGCGCCAGCGCCAAAGAACCCGCAAAAGAACCTCGTGATCATTACCGTCTGGATGTCTTTTGACGCTCCGCAAAAGAAGAGGAAGATGACAAACCCAAACGACGACACCAGTATTGGCATCCGCCGGCCGTATATCTCGGACAGCGGAGCCCACAGGCATGGGCCAGCTGCGAACCCGCACACATACAACGACAGGCCCAGGACCGCCACCACACGGCCCACACCAAACTCCTCCATGATTGCCTGCGTGCTGGGTGCGTAAATCGCCGAGCCCCAGGTGACGATGGCGTTCGTCACCGAGAGCAGCACTGTGACGATGACTTTTTGGCTCCATGGCCAGTTCATGGGCCGCAGCGGGTCGTCTGGGCCATCAAAGTCGACCATATAAGCGTGTGGCGGAGGGAGTGGCGGCGGATAGTCTCTGCCGGCACCGAATGGTGGTAGGTCTCGCCTTGGATCTGCAAACGCCGTGCCCTCGGCCCGCTCGCTGAGCGTCCGCGAGAGCCGCCGCCCAATGCTCAGTTTGCTCTCTTCAGGGCCCACTAGATCGGCTGGCGGCTCGTCAAATTCTGACAACGGGGATGGAGGCGGCCGAGCATCCTTTTCGCTTACAGCAGTGGTACTTTCTCGCCTTGTCATTGTGTCATGGGCACTTGAAAGTCCAGAGACAGGAGGCAAGTATTATATATCCACGCGACACCCCCGGGCCCTCGGAGGCGACGGTAACGTTCGGTCCGGCATTGCCAGCGATCTCGACAGAACTTTGCTCAAACATCAAATGCCGTACAGTTGCCTCTTACACCACAGCGTGCTGCGATATTACAGCAGCAGCGCATGAAATGAAAACCGTGCCGTGAACCTAAATCTGCTTCCGAACGTGCCGAGCCCTCACTCCGGGGCATCCGACCGCAGCTGGCGGCGGTTTTGGAGTCCTGGCACGCGCGCCCGACGTTGTCAGAAGCGTTCCCGAGAAGCCGGGCCGTCCGGGTCGGACCGAGCCGGGGTCATGTGACAGAGTCATGTGACAACTGACAGAAGTTTCCGTGAGGGCGAGGGGCCGAGACCAGCTGCCGACGCCCCTGAGGGGGTCCATCGACCGTTTCGCCTACACCGTTTCATGTTTGGCGTCCTCGACTTCAGCGGCACGTGACCCATCCGCGTGACTCATCCACGTGACCGGACGCCGACTCAACATCCTGACTCGGTGCAGTCCGGGGTAACGCGCTGTTAACCGAGACCGGGTTGAAGCGACATTATAAAAAGACCGGGTCCAGATCCACATCAATTGCACTCCAAAATGGCCGCCGTCACTCCTGTCCAGACCAACAAGGCCCCTGCCGCTGTGGCTGCCTACTCGCAGGCCGTCAAGGCCAACGGCTTCGTCTACATCTCGGGCCAGGTCCCGCTGACCCCCGAGGGCAAGCTCGTCGAGGGCCACGAGGACATCAAGGTCGCCACCAAGCAGGTCCTCGAGAACCTCAAGGCTGTCGTCGAGGCCGCTGGCTCCTCGTGGGACAAGCTCGTCAAGATCAACATCTTCATCACCGACATGGGCAAGTTCGCGCAGGTCAACGAGGTCTACTCGCAGTACTTTGCCAGCCACAAGCCCGCGCGCTCGTGCGTCGCTGTCAAGACCCTGCCTTTGAACGTTGAGGTGAGTTACCACGCGCTCTGGCCACCGTACGCTGCTAACACAGATCGAGATCGAGGCCGTGGCGCTGCAGTAGATAGTGACATATATATTAGTATCAATTTTGACTCTCGGAGCCCGGCGCACGGAAGCGCTCGAGCAATGCGAAAGACTCGTCCATGAGCTCTACAACGCCCTGCGGCGAGTACTTGGCACGCACCTTCGACTGTACTTTGGTGACACCCTCGTCGGCGACAAGCCTGCGCAACGCGATTGTCAGGCGCGGACTAAAGTCAATGTACCAGCGGTGGTTCCAGGCCGTCAGCTTGACCACTGCGTCCAGCAGCTCGGCCGACTGTTGCCGTCGCTCGTAGTGTTCTAGGAGCTTCCACATCACACGGTGCGAAAACCGGCCCTTGAGCGAGTTGAGGAAGGCGTCTGCCGCTTCGTCGTAGTGTTTCAGGCGCAGTGCCACCATTCCCAAAATCTCCCATTCGAGTGCTGTCTTGCGGTACACCACCTGAGTGCTCTGTGAGTGGACATACTCTGCTCGCCATACCGTGTATACCCGCAGATCCTCGTATAGAACCATAAATAGGTTGTCAAGCCAGCGCTCGCAGAGCCGCTTGCTCTTGAATCCCTTTTTCTGTGGTTTGCCACCAGACTTGGCCTCCTCTGCGACGTGAGCCTCTGGTTTCTGCGCCAATACCGGCGCTTGCTTTTCGCTCTCCGGAGCGACTCCATCTGTCGACGCCGTTTCTGCCGCCCCTTCTTCGGGCGCAGCACTGGCGCTCGTATCTGCCTCGGCATCCGTGGTCGTCTCGTCTCTGACTCCGTTCTCCTGGCCATTGGGGCGCGCAGTCGACCCCTGTCGCCGCTTCTCCTTGCGGTACTCTTCCTCCATTACAAAAACGTTGGACCGATAGCGCAGCAGCGCATCCCAGCCGATGTGGTGGACAATTTCCGTGAGAAGGTCGTAGGCACGCGCAAACGTTGCACGCAGCGTCGGTGCAGGCAGCTTGAGCAAGCTCATGTCAGCAGTCTCCTGCTCTGCATCCTGTTTTGTGTCGTAGACGACATCCAGCACCCCGTCCGTAGGGAGCGGGAGATGGAGCTTGGCGTGGGGCGGCATCCTGTGGCTGTCGTGCTCATGGTACGAGAACATGGGACACGAGTTGAGCGTCAGCAATGCCTGCTCATAATCCTTTTGCGCGGTATACACCTCCACGAGCCGCGCCCAGCTCTGGAACTCGGACGGTGCTGCGTTCACCGCCCGGACCGCACACTTGAGGGCCAGGTCGGGACGGCCCTTGTCCAGACAGAGCTTGGCCTGCAGGTCCAGCACGTTGGCGTCGCGGCTGTTGGCAGCGATGCCCTCGTACATGGTGCGCACAGCCTCGACTTCCTGGTCTTTGAGCTTCAGGACGCGCGCGATGAGCGACGTGACGTCGGGCTCGGTCTCACGGATCCGCTCTAGCACGGCCAGGCCGGCGTCATACATGCCGGAGATCTCGAGGAACCGCAGGAATGCGTCGACGAGGTAGTTGGACACCAGGGTGGGGACCTGGACGTCGGAGGTCGAGCCTAGGGAAGGGCCGCGCGCAAACAGCGCCTCTGTCGCCTCAAAGAAGCGGGTGGCGTTGTCGGGCGTGGTCAGTGGACTGAGCCGACGGTAGCAGTTGATGTAGTAGGTGTCGTCATCGGCGAATATGAGGGCGCGCACCATGGCGCACATGTATGCCTCCTGCCAGTGCTTTTCGGTGGCCTTGCGCTTTTCGCCGCGCTCGTCGACCACGTAGGCCTCGACTGAGCCGGGAATCTGGGCCAGCACGCGCACATCGCACCTGCTGAAGGCGTTGTAGCAGCAGTAGATGCCCGAGTGGACCTTCCAGCCCTGGACCTTGCCGAACCACAGCTGGCTCTCGCCGAGGCTGAAGGTCAGGGTGTTGAGGTAGGCTGCGACCGAGGCGCTGCTGCTGGCGTCCACGCCCGAGACGTAGTGGTATGTTCCGTGCTCCTTGGTGCCGGTGCCGGTGGTCTTGCTGAGGTGGACGAGGTCGGGCGGGCCGACCTCCCGGAACGAGCCGAGCGCCTGCGTGCGGGCGCCAATGCTCTCGCCGACCTCTGTCTCGAGGACCTCCGGTATCGACGGGCCCTTGGTCGCCATCTTTCACCCCTCGCCGCTGTTGACACTCGTGCTCGACGTCGCAGCCAAAAACCGACACCTGGCCGCAGCAAGCCGGGTAAGCGCACGCAGGGGCCGGTTGCCTGTTTGGGCGGGGCATCGGCACATTACGTTTCCTGTTTGGGCATGGCATCGCCACCATTACGTATGCTGGGTGGCGGTGGCGTGTTGGGTGGCGGTGTGGCGTTGACGGTTTGACAGTGCTGGCGTCGCCGCCGTCGTCGTCGTTCTACAGCCATCGTCGTCGTCATACGCGTCTACATGTCCTACATAGCCGTCGTCATACTCGTCTACATGTCCTACATGGCCGCCTACAGTCATCGTCATCGTCATATTCGTCTACATAGTCCTACATAGTCGTAGACCTCGTCGTCGCTCTACATAGCCGTCGTCCTCGTTGTACAGTCCTCCTAGCCGTCGCCGTTGTCGTCGTCGTTCTACGTACTGGCGTCCTCTTCTACAGTCCTCCTACATAGACGCCGCGTCCTCGCTCACAGCGTCTTGGCGTGAAGATCCTCGTCGTCCACCGCACCGGCGCCGGCGCGGTCCTTGCGATACACAAACGCCTGCTTCTCCTGGCGCACAAACGAGTCAAACAGGTCGCTGATCTGCCCGGACGGGTTCGCCAACACGTCCTTCACCGCGCTCAGCGGCCGCGACAGCGCGCCGTCCAGCCACGCGTTCACGTTGCGCCACCGAATGCCCGCAAATCCCTCCACGCCCCCGATCTGCGTCCACTTGAACCCCTCCTCGCTCGGCAGGTGGGCCGCGTCGCGCTCAGACACAACAAGGTAGTCAAACGACGTCCAGATGTCCTCGAGGTCCTGCATGTCCTCCGTCTTGTCGTACGTTATCCACGCCTCGGCCTCCTGGCCGAACCGCGTGGCGCCCGACATGCACACGGGGACGTCCAGGTGCACCACCTGGTTCTCCTGAAGGCCACGTGGCCGTGGCGGCAGCAGCTCGTGGAAGAGATGCAGTGCGTTGCCACCGGGGTAGTTGAGCGAGCTCAACACCAGCTTCCCACAGCTGATGCCGAGAGACACCATCGTGGTGAGGCCAAGCAGCACCACCGTCGCCTTGAACGCCGCTCCTCGGCTCCATCGCGACGAAATGAAAGTGGCCCCGTTGGCGGCCATCAACGACAGCGTCGGCACCACATAGATGATGAACCGCCACTCCTTGTGGGCCTGCACGCTATAGAGACATACATAGGCCAGCGATGCCAGTCCCACGATCCGCATGTTGTTGCCCGCGGCCTGGCTCTTGTTGCGGCCCCTGGTCGGGTCGACGAGGAACCCGACCGGCACGAGACTGAGAGCTACGGGGTTCACCAGCAGCTGTGGGAGGTACGTCGTAAAGTAAGCGTGCCACGGAGCAACGCCCCATTCCACGCTTCTGCCCTGGAGGACGTTGAAGATAAAGCCCTGCAACTCGGGAAGCATTGGGAAGTGGCGCCACAGAGTAGAGTCCACTGCCAACGAGAGAGCAATGCCTACAAGCGCTGCACTGCCGGCCGAGACGGCGGCCCGCCGCACCGTAATCTTGCGGAACCAGAGCGCGAGAGCGGCCACCACCGCAGTGAGCAGAACCAACTCCACCCGGAACACCACGGTGGCAAACGACAGGAGCTGCAAAGCAGTGGCATAGTCGCCGAGGAGCATGCGGCTGAACGCCACCGTGGTGAGCGGGAAGGCAAACATGTTGGGCAGAGTACGGGACGCGTAGTACAGCACGTGAAACTGGGTGCACTGTATAGCGACGAACCAGAGGCCAATGAGCTCACCGTCGGGCCCGCTTGCTCGCAGAACTGAGTGGCGAAAGTAGACCAGCGAAATGCCGTTAATTATGCCGAGCAATGCTCTGACCATCAGCTGGAGGTCGAACTTGTTTGCGGGCTTGATGAGCAGCTGCAGAGGTTTCGTGACAAGTGCCAGGAGTAGAGCTCCGAGGAACGTGCGGGGCACTGCGCCGGGGAACTCGAGATGGTCGTATTTGTCGAGATTCGTACCGTGGATCAACATGTCATGGACGGCCTGTATGTTGAACGACTCCTCCACCTTGGTAAAGGGGCTCACAAGCATAAACAGGCCCACCAACGATATTGTCGCATAATCCACGCCGTCCAGTCTCATGTCGGTCTCAATGGCACGGCTGTCTGTGGTCGTTCGCTGCTTCGCTCCGTTGTGTCCGATGTCTGAACGGCCGATGACATTCTGCGCACGACACCACGTGACCGGTCCGAACCAGAAAAATGTATTGGAGGCAAAACTACACATCACTCGACAGCTCTCACCAGCAGAAGGGCATCTACCGTGTTGTCGTAGAAGCCCGGTCTGACGCCGACCTGCTGAAACCCCAGCCGGTCATAGAAGGATAGGGCCCGTGCGTTTGTCGCCTGCACGTCGACCTCGGTGACCAGACGTTGCCAGGACGGCACACACAGGCGCATGTCAGCCTCGAATGCGTCCACGAGAAGGCTGCCGAGGCCCTTACCACGGAAAGCGGTACCCACGGCTAGCGTGAATACATGGGCCCGGAGCGGAGCATCCGGCACTCGGTCTCGCTCCGCCCTCCCGGATATGACGCCTGCAATGGCCCCGGTGGCGCCGTCACGTGCAACAAGGCACACGCACTCGGCCACGGTCACGAATTGCAGGAAGAACCCGAGGCTGTAGGCCGTCTTCAGTTGTGCGTTGACGAACGCCCTCACTTGCTCCAGATCGCGCCACTCGAGCGCTTTGAGCGTGACGTTGAGGGTCCTGGGCGGAGGACGCTGGGCCGGGAAGCCAAACGGCAGCGCCCCGAGGTCCGGGAGCAGCGGAAGAAAGTTGATCGAGTGCTCCGTCACGACCATGGCATCGCAAACGGTGATAAGGAGGGCGCAGAAAAGATCAGAGACCTGCTTCCTCAGCTGGCCATGGTGATGGGACCGGGTCAGACCACCTCGGCAAGGCGGGGCGTCGACTAATTAAGTGGCCTGTTGCTGGTGTTTCGTGTGGAGACGAATTCTGGGGTAATGCTGCAGGTCACGTGGACGCCTGCCCGGGGATTGGTCACGTGGACGCGCCGGGATTGGCCGGGGCTGCACTGTCACGTGGACTCGCCGGGATTGGCCGGAAAGTGGTCACGCGACCCGAGATCTTCCGTCATGGCGCACGATCGCTTCCATCTACACACAATGTCTGCTCTATCCGTTTACATAGCTACTGCGTTTGCCAGAATGGCTCCACCGCCTTCTCGATGTAGTCCCAGAACTTTTCTCCGGCCGGGCCTTTGCGGGCCTCGTCCACGTCCGCTCTGGGCGCGCCTACCTTGCCCCATGGCACAATGTACGCGCCCTGGTGCTTGTCGGTCGTCAGCTCCGGCGACAGAGCGGCGTAAATCTCGGTCTTTGCTCCCTTCGCGGCCGGGTGCAGCATGAACGACGCAGCGGCGTCAAAGAGACGCTCGTTGACCCCGAATTCACGACCAAGCCGCGACTTGAGCATCCCAGGGTGCAGACAGACGCTCAAAACGCCGCTGTCCGGGTGTTTCTGCGCCCATTGCCACGCCTGGTAGATGTTGCCGGTCTTCGACTGCGCATAGCCGGCCCAGGCAATTTTCCCAGCCGACTTGACAAAGTTGATGTCGTCCCAGTTGATGCCGCCGCGCTCAGCTGCAAAGTAGTGGGCAGCAGACGCCACCCACACCACGCGCACTGAATTGGGCAGGGCGGTGCGTGCAGTGGCGATGAGCAGCGGGTCCAGGTGCTTTTGCAGCAGCTGAGGCCCGATGACATTAGTTCCCAGCTGCATCTCGTGGCCCTGGGCTGTCTTGCTGCCAAACTTGGCCGACACAACCCCGGCATTGTGAATCACCCCGTTGAGATGGCTAGCCTGGGCGAGGAACGGCTTGAGGCCAGGCCCAATCGTGGTCAGGTCGGCCAAGTCCAGTTTCAGGAACTGGATCTGGCCCGGTGTCTTGTCGTTCACCTCTTTCACGTAGTCTGCGTACTCCGAGCCCTCTGCTGGCACGCGTCGGCTTGCCACCCACACGTTGGCGCCCTGCTGGACCAGGAGCTTGACGGTCTCGAAGCCGATACCACCAGTTCCGCCGGTGATAAGCCAGTTCTGGCCCGTTAGGTCCGGGTACTGCGATGGAGTGAAAGCCGTGCTCAGCGCAAACGGCAACACGTCAGCAAGGACCTGGTAGACGTCGGGGAGGCCGAGATGCTTGACAAACATGGTGCTGTTAGTTGGAAGACAAGGGGCGGTACCCTTTTCGCCGTCGGGGGCTAATGTCCGCGGGGTCTGCGATTACGCAGACTCGATGCACGTGGCTGCAGGCCCCTGCGTCAGCCGCACGTGATGCGCGCGTGGCCCACTCAGGCAAGAACCGCGCAGGGTGGCACCACGCAGCCAAGCACTGCCTCGGGTGGCACCAACTCAACCAGGCACAGCCAAACACTACTCCACGAAAGCTAGCCCTGAACAGACAATCCAAGATGCAAAGTATTATTAACGTCTATAGTACAGCATAAATATCGTAAAAGCATGTGCAACTTACAGGTCAAACGCGTACTTGGAGCGGCGACGGATCTGCTTGCCGTAGATCTTGAACAAGATGGGCACCGGCAGCAGCACCAGGCCGACGCAGCCGAGCAGAGTGCCGGCCCAGTTGACGCCAAGTGCGTTGAACATCTGGTTGGCAAACAGCGGGAACGCTGCACCCCACGACGACCGCAGCAGCGTGTTGGCCGCCAGCGCCGACGCGGCAAACATGAGGTAGGAGTCCACAATGTAGTTGATGGCCGACAGGAAAATTGTCAGCAGTCCAAAGCCTGTGAAAAGGCCAGAGAGTGTGGGAACGATCCAGTGCACCTTGTCGGCATAGTGACCAGACCAGGTGAACCAGAAAAGTCCAATGGGGAACGCCACTGCGCCAGCAATCATGTTCGGCATACGTGCCTCCGGCACGGGCTTGCCCTGGTTTGCGTGCAGCGCCTTGACGTAGAACTTCTGCGTGTAGATGATGTAGAACATGCCAATGATCATGCCCAGCGCGAGACCGAGGTATGGGAGCTCGCCCACGCCGACGGACATCTTGTAGTGCTGCACGAACACGATAGGGTATGCCTGCAAGAACAGGTACAGAATACCGTAGATGAAGGCAGTGTAGATCGTAATCAGCAAGATGATGGGCTCGGTGAACAGCATCCGGATGGGCCGCGTGAGGTTCTTGGTAAGGATGTCGTTGAAGTCGATCTCCACAGACTCATGCTTGGCGTGAATGGCCCAGTTGCCAGTGCGGCGGCGAAGGTCCGAAGCCTTCTGCACAAGGATGACAGGATAGTACGACTCGTCGTACAAAAAGATGACCATGGGGATAGCGGTGGCAGCCATAATGCCGGTGATGTACTCCGTCCAGCGCCAGCCGAGATACGACTCAGCGATGAAGCCGCCCACCACCGGGGCGATGATGGGGCCGCAGAAAACGGCGCCGGAGAAGAGAGTCATGGACGTGCCGCGCTGCTCGTTGTTGAACATGTCTGCGAACGCGCCAGCCACCACAGCGAGCGGGGCTGCGCCCAGGAAACCGCCGAAAAAGCGAGAGAGCATGACAGTCTGCAGGTCCTTCGCGGTGGCTGTGGCAAAGGAGAAGATAGTGAAGCCAATGATGGACAGGATGAGAGGGATTTTGCGGCCGTAGAGCTCAGAGATTGGGGCCCACATGACGGGTCCAGAGGCGAACCCGAGCACGTAGAGCGAGATGCCGAGGATGGCAACGACGTTGCCAACGCCAAACTCCTTGGCGACGTAGGGCACAGCCGGAGCAAACACTGCCGAGCCCCATGCGATGCAGAGTGTCAGCCAGCCGAGGCCGACGCAGCTGATGATCTTTTTCCTCATCGGCCAGTTGAACGGATGCATGGGGTCGTCGTCGCCCTCAAACTCGACGAGGAAGGCGTCCTCGTCGCCGATCTCGGGCGGGTAGGCCTTGCCGCCACCCATGGGGGGCAGGGGCATTGAATCGCGACGGCTCCGGGTGTTGACGGAGAGAATACGTGCCAGCTGCTGCTGCTCTTGCATGGAGCCTGTAGAGCGCACGGTTGCGAGCGGCGGGCCCTGCTCGAGATCTGTGCCCGAGGCAACAGCCGTGCTCTGGTCGATCTTCTCGCCCTGGTAGGGAACGGGCTGGGGGCCCATGGTGGTGTAGTGGTCGGCGGCCGTCTCGACAGACGAGCCGTTCGGTGCCTTTTCGCCGAGGCCGTCAGTGTTGTTGACGATGCTCATTGTAGAGTGTGTCGTGTGCGACCAGCCCTCGTGCGCTGGCTCCCCGTTCTTATATATTGATAAGTCCGACGGAGTTTTTCCAAGAAATCGACAAGCTTTTTCAGTGCGTCATGCAGCAGCCGTGGGCCGTTTCCCCATTGGGAAGGTCCGCCTCAGGGGAACTATCCGGACGGCGTTACCGGGCGGATAACGCCGGGCCGCGCCCACATTCGCTGCTGTCCAGAGGCAACGGCGCCGGGCCCGGTTGTGTCGCCGTGTTGGCCGTCTGAAACACGACCGTGCCGTAGCCGTCCCTGACTCACCTGAGCCGTTGTTTGCTGCAGGGTCGGCACCTCGCCAAATAACACGGCAACGGAGGACCGACTACCGCAACTCTAGGGCCCAGCAGGGCCGCCCCCTGCAAGCCACCAACAGCCCTATGGTCAGACTCGCCGCCCGGGCTCTGACAAATCGTCCGGCCAAGCTGCACCAACGCACGTCTAGCGCCACCAGCCGGATGTGTCTCGCAAACCCGGAGGTCGGCGCTTAGCAACCTCCGACGCCCTAACCCCCCGCGCACATCGGAGTTTGGCGCGGCCGTTCCGGCAAACCCCGTGCCCGCGACCCCCACAGCGCGCATGCGCTTATAAATACATGCTTCCACCGGGTTCTGCGCCGTGACGTGAGGGCGCACGTGACGCTCGGCACGTGACGCTCGGCAGCCGGTCGTGGCACGTGACACTCCGTCCACGGCGCCACAGCGGGCGCCACAAAGCAACCGCCAAAGGTCTACAACAACACTAGATTCCGCTACTCTATCTCGGCAGAGCCGCACCGCGACGGTTGGCGGGGTAACCACGGTACTGGTAGAATAGCCGAAGCAGCTTAAACCTGTACCGATAGCCGAAGATGGACGCCACAGCCAGCAGCATCCACGCCCCGCTGCCCACAGATAGTCACAGCTCATCCTTGGCCTTGGTCTGGGTGGCCGGCGCGCCGCCCAGATACTTGGCCTTGAGCGAGCCGACAGCGTCGGCCAGCATGCCGGCAAAGCCCTTGGCCTTGGCGGCGACGTCCTCAGCGGCCGCCTGGGCCTTCTCGGACGCGTCGCCGGCGGCAGCCTTCGCCTGGCCGGCAGCCTCGTCGACCTTGGCCTTGACGTCGCTAGCGGCAGCCTCTGCCTTGGCCTCTCCCTCAGCAGCTGCAGCCTGGCCCTTCTGGCCGACCGCCTCGGCCGGGTTGAGCTCGCCCGACTTTCTAATCTTGACCTCCTTGAGCGGGCGGTCGCGGCGGGTCTCGGTGTTGGAGATCTTGTCAATGACGTCCATGCCCTCGAGGACAGCGCCGAACACGACGTGCTTGCCGTCGAGCCACGAGGTCACGACGGTGGTGATGAAGAACTGCGAGCCGTTGGTGTCGCGGCCGGCGTTGGCCATCGAGAGCAGACCGGGACGGGTGTGCTTGAGCACAAAGTTCTCGTCGGGGAAGCGCGCGCCGTAGATGCTCTTTCCGCCGGTGCCGTCGCCGTTGATGAAGTCGCCGCCCTGGATCATGAAGTTCTTGATGACGCGGTGGAAGATGGAGCCCTCGTAGCCAAAGCCCTTCTCGCCGGTGCAGAGCGCACGGAAGTTCTCGGCAGTCTTGGGTACGACGTCGCCGTAGAGGCCCATGACAACGCGGCCGAGGTACTCGCCGTCCTGCTCGACGTCAAAGTAGACCATGTGGGTCACCTTGGGGTCCTGCTCCTCGGTGCTGGCGGCCACAAAGGCCAGCAGCCACGTCAGGAGGGTCAAAATTCCGAATTGGAGCTTCATTGTTCACTCAATTGGACGCTTTAGGTGTGGTTGGGCGGCCAATGGGGTCAAACGTTATATCGAGTGAGGTGTCCAGAATCCCTGCGATGTCAAGTTTAAATTTCCGAATCCCGCCGTTGTCGGGGCAGTGGCTGTGTGTTAGGCGCCGCACAGACGCTGCGGCGCGCGCGTGCGGCTCGACGCGCGGGCGGGAATAGGCGACTTTTGCCGAGAGACACAACGGCGGCTCTGTGCAGCCAGCAGCCCTGCGTGAGCCGCAGCCTGTGGGCCCGGCCACCGGGGTGCTGCAACACCGGGCGACATGAACGGTCGTCCTGCCAGCGCCACCCGGCTCCGTCCCAATTGAGCAGTCCTTCCGGTGCACGCGGTCTCCGGGTATATTGCCCAAACGGGCGATCGCCGCTGCACCCCACATGATGGCCATCGCATTGCCACATTAGGCAATGCATCCATCGTGACAAGCCCGGAACGATTGCCTCTTACGGCACGTTCCGCCAAAGCGAAAGCCTTCCCATGGCCTGGCAGGCAGGGACTCTTCGTATCGTAGGCGTACCACGCCATCTGCCTCTCTCTATAAAGCCACCATGATCCCACCATGCCATCTACATCCATCCGCCAGCTTGCCGATGCTCAAGAACTTTTCACGAACCATCATGACCGCCGCTACTGCCGTTCGGGCCTTCCCTCCTGCTCCCGGCCCTTCTCCTCCGTCGATCGGCAAGGATATCTCTGCCGTGTTCCCCTCGCTCCAGGGCAAAGCCTACGAGGAGCTGCCGTCGGTGTATCGCGATCTACAGGCACACATCGTAGCCGGCCGCGAGGATAAGATCAAGGCTGCATGGCACAGTCTAGTGCCTGCCCTGGATAAGGAGGTGAACCACATAAGGTCGCATGGCACTGACCTCATTCCAATCATTGACTACCAGAAAGACATTGTTGCCACTGGCGGACGTATTCGCGACGATCTCGCTGCCCTCATCCGTCTGCGTGGCAACGTGGTAATCAAGAACGTCATACCGAGAGGCGAGGCGCGTGCCTACAAAGGAGAATGCGAGGACTACATCAATGCAAATAGCGGAAAGGTGACCGCCTTCCCCAAGGACAGCCCGACGGTCTATGAGCTGTATTGGAGCAAGCCACAGCTCAAGGCGCGATCTCACAAAAACATGCTGCATATGCAAAAGGCCCTCATGGGTCTATGGCACGGCGACGCCGCGCTGTCCGTTGAACACCCTGTCTCGTACGCCGACCGCTTTCGAATCCGTCATCCCGGCGACGCCCAGTTTACGCTAGGTCCGCACATCGACGGTGGTTCCATCGAACGGTGGGAGGACCCAACGTATCTGAGATGCTACGACGATATTCTCGACGGAAAGTGGCAGGAATATGACGGCTACGATTTCACCCATCGCGTGTCCGCTGTCAGCGACCTGCACGACGGGGCAGGCGCGTGCTCTATGTTCCGCATGTTTCAAGGTTGGCTCGCAATGAGCAGTACTGGCCCCAACGAGGGGACTTTGAAAGTATTCCCTCATCTTACACTGGCCACTGCCTACGTGATGCTGCGCCCATTCTTCGCTCCAAGAACACCTAGCTCTGGGCTCGACGACTGGGTGTTCACTGCACCAACGAACAAGTTCCCAAATACCTCGCTAGGGGCGGCCCAAGAATTGAGCCCCGCGTCGCACCCTCACTTGTGTCTTGAGGACACCATGGTCTCCATGCCTAGGGTCGAACCAGGCGACTATGTTGCGTGGCACTGCGATGGCATTCATGCCGTCGAGTCTCATCACTACGGTAGAGGCGATTCGTCAGTGATGTACATCCCTGTCGTCCCCCTATGCGAGACGAACGCCCGCTACCTCAAAGAGCAGAGTGACGCTTTCGTAGCCCTAACACCGCCACCGGACTTTCCTGGCCACGGCGGCCTAGGAGAAAGTCAGTTGGTTGGAAGGGCGTCCGTTGAGGACATTCCCGAGGCTACACGCACTCTCTTTGGCGTTGGAAGCAATCCGTTTGATGCCGCCACCTCGGCCAACGCACAAGAAGCTGTTGACACTGCCAACAGCATTCTATTTTAAAAAATAACCATGACTATGTAGCAATGCAATGACATGAAGTTGGGCACAACTGACATTGGAAGCGAAAGCAAAGGCATACCAGGCTCTCTTCGCTGGCTTGGTTCCCTGTACTGTGCCACCCGTCTACCGCGTTTTGTAGCGCAGATGCGTTACAACACCTCTGAGCCGCACGGAGTTTCAACGTCCATGCCACCGACTATGGACAAACGGCAGAACGGCGAAGCCGCCGCTGATGACCTTCCGGTGACTACGCCACGGGATGTGCGCTTGCTGCACCTCATCCTTGCCCGTCTCGGCGTGACGGCGTACCAGGACAGGGTGCCTCTGCAACTAATGGACTTTGCTTACCGGTACACGCACGGAGTCCTCCAGGACGCCCTGCTATACAACGATCACGCTCACGCCACGGCCCAGAACCTCACTACGGCCGGCGTTACGGCCACAAGCGCTCCTCTGACTGTCGAGGACGTACGGCTCGCGGTCGGGGCGCGTGTCAACTACCAGTTCAAGCCAGCTCCGCCGAAGGAGTTGTTGGTGGAGCTAGCCATGGAGCGCAATAAGCGGCCTCTGCCTCAGGTGTCACAGCAGTGGGGCGTGCGCTTGCCGCCGGAAAAGTACTGTTTGACAGCCAAGGAATGGGAACCGCAGGAGGACCTCGCCGAAAACGTGCTGGCCGAGGAACAGGAGGATCAGGCGATGACCGATGTATAGTAACATATTTATTGAGGTTCAATGCGAATCTATTCCTGTACTCTCCTTGAAACTCTTTGCAAGGGCCTCTACTGTCACGTTCTTTCCGATCAAGACCAGCTTGCACGGATACTTTTCGTCAGAGTCGTCGACTACACCTGTTTCAATTGTATCGTAGGTGGCACGCACACCCTGGATCACTGTGACGTCGTGCGAAGTTGCATCCACGAGCTTTATCTTCGCTCGATGCACCTCGACGGTCGTGTCACCAAGTCTGTCCTCCCACAGCACAGGCTGCAACCATGTTTCAACCTGCCGGGCTTGCTCTGGAGTAACAGGAGCGAATTTGATGCTCACTGTACCGATCCTCCGGTCGTGCCACCCCGACGACGGCTTGTCGGAAAACGTCACCTTCTCATCGTATGCGTGGAGGTCCAGGATGTCGTTCAGGTCGACCTTCGAATATGATGTCTGCACCAGTTTTGCGAGACCGTTGATGCCGCGAACCCGCTGAATAATCTTTTCGAGCCTAGCAGGATCACTGACCTCGTCCACCTTGTTCAAGACCAGGACATCAGCGTGGGAAATCTGGATGTTGGCAGTCGACAGCCGCTCCAAGTTCGGATTCTGCTCTATGGCCGTTTCGTCCTCGTCATTGCTCGGAGCGTCGTCTAGTGACTTCTCAATGTTTACAGCGTCGAGTACGGTTACGATGCCGTCAAGATAGATGGACGATGCTAGAGCAGAGTCCAGCCAGAACATTGATGCAATGGGCCCCGGGTCGGCCACGCCAGTCGTCTCCAGAAGGACGTAGTCGAACTTGCCCTTTTTTTCCATCAGATTCTCGATGGCTTGAACGCCGTTATCCTTGACAGTGCAGCAGAGACAGCCGTTGTCTAGCTCCAGCCATTCCTCGTACACCATCTCGCCGTCACGCACGGTCAGACTTCGCTCCACGTCCGCTGAGTCGCCAAACTCATTCATGATAATGGCTACCTTTTTTTCATTTTGTCGAGCAACATGATTCAGTAAGGTGGATTTACCAGAGCCGAGGTAGCCGGTGATGATGGTGATGGGCACCTTGATGCCTTCACCCTCCTCGTACAGCTGCTTCCCCGAGCTTCCGCGCGTCGCGTCTATGAGCTGAGGAGCTTCATCAGAGTCTGACATTTGTGTTAAGCTTAACGGCAGGACTCCCGAATTGGGATGATAAGATAGGGAGATAAGATAAGCCCGAGTTGGGAATGTTAGATATGCCCCTCTGGGCCGAGACTATAGTCGGTCGTAACTCATCACTTTGAACGTCTACTTCGACTGCTTTCGCCGCCGTTTCTGGGCGGACGCTGTGGCGGCCTGCTGTTGCGCTGTCTTTTTTGGGTCTTGCGTCGGCGGGTTGGTTCCCAGGCCGGTCACAGTCATGTCCTCTAGGTAGCTGACTTGTGTGTTCAATGCCGCGCCCAGCGCACGATCCATGGCGAAGTCGAGACGCCGCTGGTGCAAGGCGCTGTGTGGCGCCGCAGCTGTCCCACTATTGCCAGCTCCTGTTCCAGCAGGAGTCGTCGTGGAGTCAGACGGCGTCGTGATGGGTCGGTTCTGGCGGGTCGCTGGTGTCGCTGGCCTGGTGGCCGCAGTACTAGGGGCAGGTGTGGTGCCGAGTGCGGCAGCACCCTGTTGTTCAGCGGCCGCATTGTCAACGTCCGCGCTCTGCGACTTGTAGCTGTACCCTTTGCTCGGTGTGAATTGTGGCATCGTCACAGCGGTGTCCAGCGCCCTCCTGAGGCATAGTACAGTTGTAAGCAGACGGCTAGATACGATGCCTAGTGCGCTGGGTGCCATGTACACGTTCTCACCAACGATGAAGTAGGTGGATATGGGTCGGGCATCGGTCGGACTAAGGCGCTCTTGCTTGCGTATCACCCAAAGGTCCGGCTCACGCGCAAATGCGACGACAAACTCAATACCACGCATGTTCTTGAGCTCCTCCATGAGATCAGTCCGTTGCCGCATGTGCTCGCTGTACTGTGTTTGCATCTTCAACGCTTGATTGTTGGAGTTGCGGTCATAGAACGGGGACTGGGCGAAGTACTCCAAGATGTTGTCGTTCCGGAGCCCGCCCCATGCCTGTATGAACTCTGGAGCTCGCCATTGCACCTCGTCAAGCTGAAGGTCGTCCATGTCGTTGGGCCACCCGGCAGATCGCGTGCGGCTCAAATTCCATGAAGTTCAAATAAGTGAGACTCTCGAAAGCATTTTCACTCTAAAACGGTCCTAAATAATGTACACTAAGTTTTGCGCGTGCGACTGCGCGTGAGCTTTTTGGTGGGCTCAGCCTGGTCGCTTGCTCGGCCGCGACGGCCAACTTGGGTTTCGCTCAGTGTCGTCTCAAGCTGGGCGGAAACGCGCGTCCGCTTTCGCTGCGAGGCAGGTGTGTCGGGTTCAGCGCCGTCCTTACGTTTGCCAGCCCGAGTTCGGGACTCTGCTGTAGGTGACTCGGCCTTGCCGCTTGGCGCTGCGTCACCATTTCGCAAATCCGTCTGGAGTAGAGCTAATTGGTAGTTCTTTCCCGCCACACGCGTCTTTGAGTGTCTCCGTTTCCCCAAACGGCCGTCATCCTGGGAATCTGGCTGCTGCACCTCCTTATCCTCGTGCTCGTTCTCGTCCGCCGCCCTATCCTCTGCACTACCTCCTGAATGTAACGATGCCGAGTCGCTTGCTGTCGGCTCAATAACGTCTTCGCTCGCAGCTTGCTCAGCCTCTGCTGCAGAGGGCGGTGCTGTTCGGGCGGCAGCCTCTTCTTCTCCCAGAGCCTGCACCGTCGTTGGAGCGGGTTCGCTCAGCAACCTCGATTTGCCGTTCACGCTAACGTCTCCCGAGCCCTCTTTCGACGCCGCCGAGGCAGTCGTGTCCGATTTGTCTAGACTTTCAGTCGCAGCACTCTCCCTGTCGTCATCACTGGAGGCAATGATACGCTTCTTTCCACGGGCAGGCACAGCATCAACGTGCGTATTGTCAACCTCGAATGAAGCTCGAAGCATCTCAACTTCCTCATTGGTGGGACTAGTGAGCTTTCGATTCATCGGCTCGCTTCCGTTGGCCTGTGACACTTCAGACGGCGGGCTACTGACTGCCGGATTTTGAGTTGGCGGGCTGCTGTCAGGTAGACGTTTGGCGGGCGGACTCTTGACTGGGTTGGTGCCTGGCGGATTGTCTGCGAGAGGACCACCAGCTGGTTGATCCCCTTCTACATCTACCGCTGCGGCTACCGGGGGTTCAGAAGCATGGCGGTCCTCTTTTTCAGACTCAATCTCAGATTCGATATCATCCTCGAGTCTTGGTCCACGGTTGCCGCGACGTCGGGTTCTCACAGGCGATTGCTCAGTGGGTGAAGAAATTACTTCCTCTTTGGCGTGGTCCGGAGATTCATCAGCATCTGAATCAATCGCGTTGTTAGCCTCATTCGTACCGCCTGCCCCACCCTCAGCTTCCTCAGCTTCGGCTATCAGGCGTTCCAATTTCTTCTTCGTCCTCCAATGTAACCGGGGCTGCGCAATCTGCTCACGCAGCTGGTCAAGCTTGTTTTTGTCATCTGTCGCAGGTGCGGCATCATCTATAGCTGCCTCAGCAATGTCCCCAGAACCCTCTGCAACCTCTTGAGCGGTGTCCGAAGCACTGGTCTTTTGTCTCTTAACAGCCTCCATGCGTTTCTGTTTAGCAAGCTTTTCGCGCGTCTTCCAATGAAGCTTTTTGCCACTAGCATCTGTCAGCGGCACATCACCCGAGTTGGCGGTTGGAGCTGAAGACTGCTTTATAGGCAGAACGCGATATCGAAGCTGGTTGTCACGGGCCTTCCGGCGCTGGGCTTCCACTTGAGCTTCTCGCTCGAGTTTGGCGCGCGTCCGCCAGTGCAGCTTCCTTTCGCCGCTCGGGGGTTTGATAGTTGAGGACGCCGCAGTTGACCCCGGAGCCTCTTCTGAAATGCCATGTTTACGTGCTGCCTCTTCCCGCGCAAGCCGCTCGAGCTTTTGTCGTGTTCTCCAGTGAAGTTTCTTCGCGGACGTGGACGTGCCTTGAGCAGCAGTCGTACGTTTCCTTGTCTTGTCATATGAGTGGTCATCGTCGCTGTCTTCCTCCTCACTCGAATCTTCAGTATCACCAGCGTCATCAGTGTAGCGGTGGCTGGCGCCGCCTTGCGCGAGGCCTAGTAGAGCCGCCACGCCAGCAGCGTCATCGAAGCTGTGACCCTCGGAGTCCTTACCTTCATGAGCCGCAGTCTCGTCAGACTTTTGTTCAGCGTGCCACGTAGTGGTACGCGAGTCGGAAGCCCGGCGCTGCTTGTGCTCTATGAGGTAATCGCCACATTGCGCGCACAAAAAGTCGTGACGCCCAATCTTGTAGCGAGTGGTGCCGCCAGTAGGAGAACCGCAGTCCGCGCAAAATCGCTGTTGCTGCGTCTGTGACGGAAACTGTCGCACGAGCGTTACCCGCGTCTGCGCGCCCCCGTCGCCGCCTTCATTGACTTCCAGGGTCAGTTGATTTCGCTGGTCAAATATGGCTGACCAGTTGGGCCCTCCGCTAGGGGCATCAGCCTCCTGCTGCTTTGCACCCTTCTTTCGGCGTCCTGTGCGAAGCGGTGCGCGGCCGTTAGACGGCCCGTCTAAACTGAACGAGTTGAGCAGCTTTTGGCGCAGGTCCGGATCGCTTTGAGCAATGTCACGCAGCTCTGGGCTGGTCATGGACTGCAGCAATTCGCGAACTGTGCGAAGCCTGGCGTCCCGCTCGGCCTCGCTGGGGAACGGAGCAGTTTCGCGCACGGCGGTACTGTCAGCCGACGGAGGACGACTCAGCATGGCAGGGAGAGTGACGGGGTGCATCGGACTAGGCTGGCTGCTTTGCGGTTGTGGCTTGAGCACAGGGCCGCCGCCTCCGTCGACACCAGGCGGCCGCACTAGCGGCTGGTGCAGCGGAGGAAGAGACGGCGACATGGTTGGATTGACTGGACCGGCGCGTTGAAACCTGTTTGGTTGCCAGGGTTTCCAATTGGGGTCAGCCTCGGGAGGCGGCATTGTGGCGCGGCGGCCGTCGAAGCCGCCGGGTGTAAGCTGCGCGATTGGCGGCCCCCCTATGGGCTGTCCCGGCTGGGGGTAGTAGACATGCTGGGCGTGCGGTGCAAACTGGGGTGAATACATGACCTGGGGGCCGGCGTCGCCGAGCACGGGGTACGCGTAGGGCCCCGGTGGAGGGGGAGGAGGAGGTGGCGGAGGGCCATGGCCGTACTGGGGGCCTGGAAATGGCGGACGAGCAGCGGCCATTAATGGCGTTGCCACTGGCTGTGGGAGCCCTGAGCGGCCTCTTAGGTGGGGCGAGTTGTGCTGTGGCGGCTGGGGTTCTCCGTAGCGCGCCACCAGGGGCGATTGCGCAAAGCGCGTTGGAGGCGACACAGTGGCGTAGACACCGCCGTTTTGCGGGCCCGAAGACGGCGGAGCCGCTGGTTGGGGGTACGGGTATGGTTGGCCCTGGGGCGGGGGAGCGGACAGCGGCAACGGCTGTCGGGGCGGCCCTGCGCCGCCGTTGGGGGCATGGTACGGCGCCGGGCCAGCGGGCGGCGGCATGAAGGGCTGGCCAGGACCTGGGCCTGGAGGCGGTTGCGAGGCATGGGCCATGGGGTGCTTAAAATCCGGGCCGGGGTTTGCGGACGCCGGCGGTGGCTGGGACATGGTATGGGCCGTAGGGACCGAGTCCATGGGTTCTGGAGGTTAGCGTGGAAGCGGGTGAGGGCGTGAGCGGGCGTGGAGGGGTTTGTTCAGAGGGAGTGTGGTGGAAGGGGTGATTCGAAGGGAGTGTCGTGGACGGGGTCGTGGCTTGAAGAGAACGGTTGCGACCGGTTGAATAGAACGGTTGCAACTGGCTGTGAGCGGGCTAAGAGGGCGGTTGCGAACGGCTCCTCAGCGGTTTGAAACGTTTTCCAGGAGACGAGACGGGGCCGTGCAAAGGCCGACGGGTGCGACTTACCGAGACCAGACGGAAGCAGAGGGACCAGGGCCTGGAGGGACGCCGACGCCATGTGACGGTTCTTGGACGGCACGGGGCATGCGCTGAGGCGTGTCGGGAGCCTGTGTGGGCCGGCGGCGGTGGTGGTGGTGGTGGTGGTGGTTGGTGCACGAAGCTGTTTTGCACTGCCTGCTTGCTTTTTGCGCGCCACAAGAAAAATACAGAAACCAAAAAGGGAACGCTGTGCGTGAAATGCGCCCTAACCGCGTGATGACGGGGGGAGGGACTGGGGTGGAGGACGGTCTGTGGTAGGTAGGTGGCCATGGCGTGGCGGTGTGGCGGCGTTTGCGGCGGTCTTGGCGGTGCTGGCGTGGCTGTGATGGTGTCGCCATACTGGACGTCATTGTGGACGTCATTATGGACGTCATCATTATGGACGTCACCATGGTGGACGTTAATGTGATGGACGTAAAGCTTGGATGTTGATGTTGAATGGATGGGGTCGAAGAAATACTGCTTTTCAATGGACGCTGCTTCAATGGACGCTGCTTCAATGGATGCTGCCTCAATGATCTGCTCAATGGATGCCGGTCGATGCTGGTTAACCGCTCGCCGGTTGCCGGTCCGGCTGAATGGACCCTGAAATGGCGGACGAAGTCCGCAACAGCAAATAGCTACGATGTCTGGGCGACTCGCAGCATACCGGCAGACGGCGACGGCCGTCCTGGTCGCAGGCCGGCTCTACGGAGGCCAGAGATGCCCGCGGACGTGGCGTCTGCGCTGGCTATGGCACGGCTCGACACGGTACGCTCATCTACATGGCGTAGTAACGTCTATTGAAGCACGTGGCAACGCTCGCAAAGAGACTCTGTCAACTGCAATAGCGTTGCGAAGAGTCGCCGTTGGGACGCACGAAACGGCACGAAAGTGGCCGCCTGCCACCACGCAGCCTGCCCTGCGCCAGCCGCTCGCACGGTGGCCAATGGGCATGGACGAGGGTGTTGCAACGCGAGGCGACTGCACCGCTTATGTGGTATGCCTGACTGCACTGAAACCCTAACACACGATCGTGCGTGAGCGATCGTCATGGGCGTCGCAACAAACGACATGGATAGAGATTGGAGGGTTACGTCGATCATGGATGGCAGATGATGGATGGCAGATAAAGCATGGATGATGGATGGTGGATGGCAGATGACGGATGACGGATGACGGATGACGGTTGATGGACGATGTATGATGGATGGGCGGCTCGATAGATGGATGGATGAAGGGACGAATGGATGAACGAATGGATGGATGAATGAATAGATAAATGGATGAATGAATGAATGAATGGATGAATGGATGAATGGATGAATGAACGAATGAACGAATGAACGAATGAACGAATGAACGAATGAACGAATGAACGAATGAACGAATGAACGAATGGACGAATGAGTGAACAAATGAATGAACGAATGGACGAATGAATGAACGAATGAACGAATGAACGAATGAACGAATGAACGAATGAACGAATGAACGAATGAACGAATGAACGAATGTACGAATGTACGAATGAATGAACGAACGAACGAACGAACGAACGAACGAATGAACGAATGAACGAATGAATGGGTGAATGGATGGATGGATAGATGGATGGATATATGGATGGATGGAGGGATGGAGGGATGGAGGGTTGATAGGGCGAATGAATAAAAGACCAAACGAACTATTGAATGAATGATGTGCCTTTGAAGGAAAGAGTGATTGAATAGAGGAATGGGGTAATAGAGGAATGGAGGAGTGGAGAAAAGGAGGAATTGAGGAATCGAGGAATGGAGAAATGGATTAATCGATGAATGGATGAAAGGATGAATGAGTGAATGGATGAGTGGATGAGTGGATGAGTGGATGAGTGGATGAATGGAGGAATGGAGGAATGGATGAATGGATGAATAGTTGAATGGTTGAATGGTTGAATGGTTGAATGGTTGAATGGTTGAATGGTTGAATATGTGAATGGATCAATTGATGAAATAATGAATCGATGAATGGATAAATGGATGAATGGATGAATGGATGAATGGATGAATGGATGAATGGATGAATGGATGAATGGATGAATGGATGAATGGATGAATGGATGAATGGATGAATGGATGAATGGATGAATGGATGAATGGATGAATGTATGAATGAATGAGTGAATGGATGAATGGGTGAGTGGAAGAGTGGAAGAATAGCAGAACGGAGATACTTGCAAAAGGATCAAAAGGTAAAAGAATGAGGCCGTGAGGATGAGCGATGAGCGATGAATGATGAACGATGAACGACGAACCATGAATGATCAATGGTTCGAAGGATGAAGGGATTAGGGGAACGAAGGACCAAAGGATTGTGGATAAAGCATCAAAGCATCAAAGCACCAAGCATCATAGCATCAAAAGCATCAAAGTATCGAAGTATCAACGTATGGCTTAATGAAAGAAGGACTGAATGACTGACGAAGAACCGACTGAAAAACTGAACGAATGGATGGATGAAGAGTTAATTGAAGTAGAGAACTGAATGGCTGAATGGATGAATAGATAAATAGATGGATGGATTAATGTATGGATGGTAAATGATGATGAATGATGATAAATGTGAATCAATCCATGGATCGAATTGTTGAAAGAACTAATGAACGACGTGAATTAGTGAATGGGTGACTGGGTGAATGGGCGAATGAGCAAATGGTTGTTTAGGAGGAGAGATAAATAGCCTAATGCATGAACGGACGAATATATGACTGGATGACTGATGACTGAATGACTGAATAGTAACAATAAAGTCTGCTTGCGCTTCCAGACTGCAATGCAGTTGCGATCTCAACCATCCATAGCCTTCCACCATAAAATGGCGTGCGTAGCTATGCGTAGAAATGTCCGTCATTGCGTCTGACGGGCCCCTCTGTGGCATGTTCAGTCGTCCATGTCAGCGATTTGTTTGTACGTTCATAATGCCGAGGCAGTGACTGGCGGCGATAGAATGGCGAGCACCAGAGCAGTGGGGTATACTCGTGGCGATCGCCATGGCCACAATGGCAATAATGGAGAAATGGCCGTTATGGCCTCCAACTGAGACGACCAGCAACAAGCACGAGACGTGAATGGCAAGGGAGCAAGTCCCGGATTAAACGGCCAAAGCCATCAATCATTAACGACGGGCCAAATGTGATAACGCCATTCAAGGTCAGTGATATTGCTGTCAGCGCGGGTCACCATAATAGCAATGCTGCCGGCATCGCTGACGAGTTAAAATGAAGGACAGTGCATGACGGTAATGACCGGGCTGCCTGTGGTGCGTACATCCACCGACAACTCTGCCATCGCTGGGCGCAGGTTTCACGGTGACCGCGGTGGCAATGAACGGCTACAGGTGTGGCATCAAAATTGCAACAAGCACCCGGTTTCGTACACCTGGCCACCGGTGTTCAGGCATCGGCTGTCATAACAGCAATAAGGCATACGGCCAATGAACGTTATTAGCAAGCACGCAGCAAAGGCCGGTGACCTGGGAGCGAAGTCGCACGCATCGGGAGAGGGTACAGGGCGGGGCTAGGTGAACCAAGCTGCGACACCAGCCGTCATGTGCAGTGCGAGAGCACGAAAGCCTCGGACCACCGCAGTCCGGACGCCGCCTGACAGTGAACAGCAGCTGTCGCCTTTCAGCACGCCCGCGGCGGCCCCGACGACTCCACAGCACCCGACGACCGGCTGTACATGTGTATTTTATTGGTCGCACGGCTCGCTCCGTCACGGTGCGCCTGGGGTTGCTACAAAGGCTCGGCGAAATACGGCGAGACGCCTACGCCGTTGCACGGTTTCGGCGCGCCAAGCCGTTGCAAAGGACGACCTTTAGACCCCTAAAACCCCCGTCTGCCTTCCTACCTGCCCCTACCTTCCCCTTCCCCCCGTCAAGATCCCTCGTGCAGCTCTGATCAGCGAGCTGCATAGCGCATATTTCATGCCTAAAGCCATCGGCGTCGTTTGGGCGGCTGCCACGGTCGGATTGGCGTGTGGCGGCCGCCAGGACGACGCCGGCGCCCGGCGCTGGCCACGGGCCCGCTCCGCTCGTTTCCAGCCCGAACCAGCCCGCTCCCGGCTGCCCTAGGCCCGCAGGCCGCCCTGCATCTCATGTCGTGCGTCTATGAACTGACCTCGCATGCGAGATGGTCCTTCCCCTTGCAATCAAATATGCAACAAAAGGGCAGCAACCTCTGAATGGCCACGGTGTGCCAGTCATTGCCAGTCGCTGGCGTGGTAGGCTGAGACATGCCGTGGTAGAGTCCGCTCAGCCACTACCGCCTGTAGCCGGCAGCGGCCACAGCCGGGGCGTTCTGAATGTTCCAGGTGGTCGTCTTAATAGTTCGGGCCGTCCAAGCATTGCCTTAATGGTCCGGCCCGTCCAAGCATAGCGTCCGAGGCCCTCCAATCGAACCTTTGTAGTGCTGCAATGCCGTCCTATCTACGACTCTGTTCGACGTTTCCATCCGCTAGTCCATAGACCGTCATTAAGGGGCACCACTAAGCTGCTCCACCACGGCTAAACAGCACCGCTCGACAATGCTGTTTGACACCCACAGCTACGGCCGCAAAAAAGCTATTGCAAACATCACTTATGCCAACTCGCAGCTTTTACCTACCTAACCTACTCCAGAAACCGCATCTCGGGCTTCTGGCCCTCTCCCGAGTAGTCGTGCCAGAACTTGTCCTTGTTGTCGTCGAAAACGCGCTGCAGCTCCTCCATGTACAGCGCCTGGTATTTGTCCACCTCCGCCTCAGTAGGCTCCGGCCGGTGCGGCACGGGGATAGGTCGTCCAACTACAATGTTGATCGGCCGCCGATACGGCACAATGCCAACGTCGTAGTTGAACACTCCACGCGCATGGAGCAGCGGCAGCGTGAAACCCATGGCGTTCTTGAGCAGCGTTTGCAGCTGGAAAAGCAACGAGCTCTGGTCGTTCCTGACCTGGTCATAGATGTCGTTCTCCCCAAACGCCAGTACCGGCACGAGCGAGGTATTACCAACCTCCATGGCCATCTTCACAAACCCTTTCCGCTTTTTCAGCACGAGATCAATCGCGCCCGGACGCGCAAAGAGCGACTCTTGCGCGCCGCCAATGACTATACAGATGTTTTGGTTTTGCCGCAGCAGCGACAGGCACGAGTGCTTTGACACGGAAGCCAGTCCGTACGACATGAGATACTCTCGGTAAAGGGGCACTCGAAACTGGTTCGTGAGGGTCAGAATCGACACCGGGATGCCCGGGAAGAGCTTGGACCACCCGGCTCCCTCGGTGCCAAGGCCACCAATTGCACCCATCGAAATTATGCCGTGGGGATGGTAGCCGAATAAATAGCGCCGCCCAGTCGGCTTGAGCTTGGGGGTGTGCGAGGGCTTCCACCACCAACACCACGCAAACAGCAGGTCGCGCCAAAAGTAGCCCACATGTTTCTCTTGTTCGTGGTCGAGCACGTGGGTCGGGGCGATCTCGGTCGTTTTGTGCACAGTGATGGGAAAGTAGCTCACGAAGTATCGCCACAGTGGCAGGCGGCGCATGAACTCGCTCTGCCTCTTTGCAGCGCCGCCGTTAGAGGGGCTGTGGTCGCGCGAGAAGTAGACGAGGTAGATGATGATAAACGGCCAGAACGGCGGGAACGCGCAGCACAGCAGGAACACACAAAGACAGAGCGGAATGCACAGGATGTAGGCCAGCACGGCGAGCATTTCCAGTCGCCTGTCGAGCGGTACCTGCAGCGGTGCCCATCGTATGCCAGTGATGGGGCCCGCAGTCCCGTTCACTTCGACCTTGACGTTGGGATGCTCGCCAACAATCATGCTGGTTGTGTCATGGCTGACGGTCCGCGAGCCTGGCTCCGAGACAGAGCCGTTTGGGATCGCTGGCGTCTCGAGGGAGTCCATTGCTGTCTCGTGCCGGCGCTGTCGTCGTGCGTGGCTTGCTACCATGGGGTGGCTGGCCTCGGCTGGTCCGCTGGCGGCCGATGCAAGGGTCCTAACAGTGGCAATGGGGCGGTTTTCGGGCCACGGGTGCGCAGTGAAAGGCCACGCCGGGGCTGCTCGCTGGGTGGTAGGTGTTGCGGTGCTTTTCTCTGTCGTCCGGCTTTGCCGTGCGCTTGTCCTGCTGCCGAGGATGCCATCAGGCCGACGCGTGCATGCAGCGCAGCCCTTTGCCTGCGCGCCGCGCGCTGCGTGCGGCGCATTGCGGCGCGCCGCACAGGCCGTGCGGCGGAGAGTCAGCGCCGCACACACCGTGCGGCAGTAAGGCAGCGCCGCGCAAGCCGTGCGGCGTTTCACGGTTTGCATTGGAATCGCGCTGACATCAAATCTTTGGCCACCGCCATGATCGCACGACAAGTGAGCAGAGCCGCCGGATGGCGTGTTGCTCGGCCGTGCGCGCCCGCCGCCGCCGCAGACGCCCGGCAACTGAGCCAGACGGCGGCCCGGCGCGGCAGGATCATCGAAAACAAGCCGGAGGTGCCGCCACCACGCGACGACGTGCCGGACGTCGCGGCCTTCCTCGACAAGATCGGCCGGAAGACGAGCGAGCACGCCGACAAGTTCGAGACGTGGGACCAGCTCATGACGCTGAGCTCGCGCGACATGAAGGAGAAGGGCATCGACACGCAGGCCCGCCGCTACATCCTCCGCTGGCGCGAAAAGTACGCCAAGGGCGAGCGGCTGACCGAGCACAAGAAGAGCAAGAAGTCGTGGGGCGGCGAGCGCCGCCGCGCCGAGTACCTCGACAAGCTGCGCAGGGCGGAGCGGTCGCAGCGCTGAATGTATATAAATATCTAATCTATCTGTACATGCGAACGAGGCCGTCGGGCGCGCTCTAGAGCCGGGCCTCGGACATTATGCGTCGGAGGGTGGCTGCCTCGGCGTGCATGTCGTCCTTGGTGCGGGCCGGCCGGAAGTGCGAGTCCTCGATGGCAAAGTCGCGCGAGTGGCGGTGGGCCTCCTTGAGGACCTGGAACTGGTGCTCGAGGTCGCTCTCCCGGGCGTTGAGCAGCTTGTAGACATCGTCGACGTTGGGGAGGTCGTCGATGCGGCGAGGGATGATGTGGACGTGGACGTGGGGCACCGTCTGGCCGGCCATGGGCCCGTCCTGGACTGCGACGTTGAGCGCGTCGGGCCGGTAGTGGAGCTTGATGAGGCGCGACACCCGCTTGACCGTCAGGAACAGGTCGCTGGTCTCCTCGTCTGTGAGCTCGCCGAGCGTTGCGACCTGGCGCAGGGGGCACACGAGCAGATGGCCAGGCTTGATCGGCTTGAGGTTGACGAGCCCGAACGACAGCGGCGTCTGATAGAACACCTGCTGGGTGACCACGAACTTGCCAAACCGGATCTCGGGTGCCATTCTTGTGTGTAGGAATCGCAGTCCTGCCCTCGCGCTGCGTCGCATCCGGGGAAGCGTCCGGGGAGACGGAGAAATGGAGAAACGGCGGACGGACACAACGGGGAGACATAAATATACACTACAACGGCTATGTGTCGAGGAAGCGGACGCCCTGGGTCTCCCACCACCGTGGCAGACACGAGACGGGCGAGAAGTCAAAGTTGTCGCCAAACTCGCGCATCGGGCACACGCACCGGCCCGAGACGTAGGCCCCGTCGTCGTGCGGACACCGAAAGTACGGCTCGTGGCGGTAGCCAATGTCGCCAAACCAGTGCAGCTCGTCCTTGTCCAGCATCAGGCTGAGCGCCAGCGTGTGCACGGGCGCGTCGCCCGCCCGCTCGAGGTGGAACGCCCCGTGCCGGTCGAGGTAGTCAAAGTACCGCACGTACTTGGACGACCGGAAGAAGTTGAGGTTGCCAATCTCCATGTTGGACCAAAAGTGGCACAGCGAGTAGGTCGAGTTGGCGTCAAACGGATCGGAGTCGGTCACAAACTTGTACGCCGAGTTGTTGGCCACCACGTCCGGGTTGGCTCGCACAAAGTCCACCGTCTTCTGCCACAGCGTGGGGATGGTGTCGGGGTACTCAAACAGCGTGATTACAAACCCATACTGCTTGTTGTGCTCCCGGAGGTACGTGAACGGGTCGTAGAGCTGGTCACAGTAGTACCGGGTGCCGGGCTCGATGCGCCAGTAGTAGTCGTACTGGAGCGTCAGCGGGTGCCGTGCGAACCACCCCGAGTAGAACCGACACATGTTGCGGTACGAGAGCGAGCCGCCGTAGATGACGTCTCTGGCCTCCATGTCGGCCATCCGCTCGGCGATCTCGGTCTCATTGAGGTCCGGGTGCGGGCCCCACGCCTCCTTCGGCACGAGGCCGTACTCGGTCCTGCCCGACGCGAGCCCCGTGGTGTAGAGCTTAAAGTCCTCGGTGAAGGGGACGTCGTTGAGGAACGTCCATGGATAGCGGTACCGGCGGTTGAAGCGGTCCTCTATCTCGCGCATGGCCTCGAGGGCGTCCAGGAGCTCCCAGTTACGAACCAGCATGACCAGGGTGGCGTTCTCGATGCCTATCTGGGTGCGGTCTCTGGCCAAGTCGTAGCCGTCGTCGAGGTCAATCGCACGCGTCGGCTCGACGAGCGACGCGACGGGGTGGCGGTACGGCCGCAGCGTCTCGCGGCTCGGCCCGGGCGGGACGGCCCGGCTGGACCCCAGCCAGAATCCAATCACGGCGGCCCATGTGGCCAGCAGAACCCACCAGACTCCCACCAGCGGGCTGCCCATCCCTCATCGCTGTGCCCGAGTCGGGGTTTGAAATTTCACCTGCAGCCCCCGAGGCCGAGAAATCAGCCGAGTACCACCATGTTGCACAGGATGGCGGCCTGTAGGCCCGGAGACGCCTGGCGGCGTTTGCCGGCGCTCTGCGAGCCGATGCCGCGTCTCGCGCCCAGGCTGGCTCGGCCACCGCCGCTGACGGCCCGCTTCAGGGCCCTTGCACCCCCGAATCAGACCCGCATGCCAGCCAAGGTGGCGGCCCAGATGGCACGCCTCCAGGCCGAGCTCCAGGCCCTGCAGCGCCAGTTCTCGCGCCAGCGGCCGGCCCGAAAGTACCTCATGCTCATCGTCGGCGGCGCCGCCGGCATGGCCGTCCTCTACTGGACCGGCGACCGGGCGGCCCTGTTTGTCCGCTACACGGCTCTCGCGTGCCAGCGCATCTGGACCGTGACCGTCGCCATGGTCCGCTGCTTCTGGGCCTACAAGAAGACCCTGGGCCACGAGTACGCCACCGACGCCGAGCGCGAGAAAGCGCTGTCCGAGTGCCACCTCAAGTGCGCCAGGATCACCCTGAAAGCGCTCGAAACAAACGCCGGCATCTTCATCAAGCTGGGCCAGCACATCGCCGCGCTCACCTACATCTTCCCGGACGAGTGGACGCGCACCATGGTGCCCCTCCAGGACCGCTGCCCCCGGTCGAGCCTAGAGTCGATCCAGGACATGTTCCGCGAGGACATGGGCGTCGGTCTGGAAGACATCTTCAGCTGGTTCGACATGGCTCCCATCGGCACTGCCTCGCTGGCCCAGGTCCACCGTGCAAAGCTCAAAGCCACCGGCGAGGAGGTGGCGGTGAAGGTGCAGCATCCGTCCCTCAAAGAGTTTGTGCCCCTGGACGTCTGGATGACGAAAACCGTGTTCACCGCTATGGACTACTTCTTTCCCGAGTACCCCATGCTGTGGTTGAGCGAGGAGCTCCAGTCCAGCATATACCATGAGCTCGACTTCAGGGAGGAGGCGAAGAACGCTGACAAAACACGAGCCTACTTTTCGCATTTCTACAACAAGACGGCTCTCCGCATTCCTGAAATTCGCTGGGCCCAGCGCCGTATACTGGTCATGGAGTACCTCGCTGGCGCGCGGCCCGACGACTTGGACTATCTTCGACAGAACCACATTTCCCGAGCAGAAGTGTCGGCATGCTTTGCGCACATCTTCAACAACATGATCTTCACCCCTGGCGTGGGCCTGCACTGCGACCCGCACGGTGGCAACCTGGCTATCCGTGCTCTGCCGGACTCAGCCGGCCTCAAGCACAACTTTGAAATCGTGCTGTACGACCACGGGCTCTACCGTGACGTTCCGACGAAGCTTCGGCGCAGCTACGCCCACTTCTGGCTTGCACTGATCGATAAGGACGAGCCCAAGATGCGCGAGTACGCCCGCGAGTTTGCAGGCGTCGAGAATAAGGACTTCCCCTTGTTTGCCGCTGCCATCACTGGTCGGGACTTTGCCAATGCGACGACCAACGTAGTGAGCCGACGCAGCGACAACGAGATCGAGCGCATGGCGGCGGCCATCTCGGAGCACAACCTGCTGAGCGACATCATGCGCCTCCTGCACTCCATCCCGCGTGTTGTTCTTCTCATTCTGAAGACGAATGACCTGACGCGGCAGCTCGACGAGAACTTGCAGTCGCCGTTGGGGCCTGAACGGAGCTTCCTGATCATGGCGACGTACTGCGCGCGCACGGTTTATGAGGAGCAGAGAGAGAGGATCCACAAGTACAAGAACAGATGGTCGATCACGCGATGGCTCGCCTCATTCTGCAACTGGTGGCAGTACTTTCGGCGCACGTCCGAACTTCGGCTCTATGACTTTTGGATGGCATTACGGCCCGCAGAGGCCTCCATATAGACATAACGACGTCACGTTTTGAACTCGGTTTTGTAGTTTTGGTCGGCGAATCCGCGCGCAGCCCTTAGGGCGGACGCCTCTGAGGTGAACTCTAGCACCACGTCGTCCTCTTGCACTTGCACTCGATTTAGATTTCCAAATCTTTTGTTGCATTCCTCCCCGAGCGACTGGAGTAAAGTCACCTCATCAGCGTTGGCCCTCCTGCTGGCCGCCGCCAGCCCCAGCACCACAATAGTCTTTGACACGGCTGGACCCTGCTGGTAGTGCTTGTTTCGGTCCACGATGCGGCCGATACCTGGACGCGCCTTGTCGGTTGCAGCGTACAGGGGGTGGAGGATGCCAGAGCGTGCCGCTCCAAGTCCAGTGTTTGGCCGCCAGCCGTAGCGGGTCAGCAGACGTCGTGCAAATTCGCGGCCCCTTGATGCAGCCAGAACCGGCGTCTCCAGTGGCTCTGGGTGGTCCAGATGGCTGGGCTGCTGCCCAGCTTGGTCGGGCGCCTCCACGTCTCGAGAAGGACTGTTGCCACGGACGAACGTCACTTGGCGTGACGGACGATGTTTCACAGACTCCTCGTCACCGGAGTACTCGCCAGTCGCCTCCACGTAGGCGTCCCAATCGGCGTCTGCGTCCATTGCTTCGGTGCTCTTGACGTATTCGGCGTAGCTGGTCGGAGCGGCCGGATCATATTCGGCGTCCCAGTCCGCGGCGGCGGCTGGCGGTGTGTCGTCGTCGGACGACCCGAGGAGGGACTCCCGGAGCAGCTGGCGGCGGGCGTGGTCGCGGTCGGTGCGCTCGCGCTCGCGACGGCGCGTGTGTGCGCGTCGCTCGCGGTGCTGGTTGCGGATGAGCCGCTGGGTGGCGTGGAGGGCTGCATTAGCAGACGGGCAGGAGGGGGCGAGTGCCACTGACGGTCGCCGGGGTCGGGGCGGAGCATGGCCTGGAGCGTCGTCTGAGGCCTCGCCGGGTGTGGTGCGGTGGAGGCACGGGTCGCTCGCTCGCTGATCTGGACGGTCGTCGTTGGATGTCGTTAGGGATGCGTAAAAGGCGTTACGCTGTCCTTAGGCAGGCCGTGCGGCGCGTTACGTTACGCACCGGCAGGCCGCGGCGCGTTACGTTAAGGAGAAAAGCGGCGGAGGGGCGGGAAACGGGCAGCCAGCAGCCCGGGTCGCGCCGGGACGGGCCGCCAGGGTCGCCGCGGCACCGGACCGGCCGTCGTCGCGTCCCGCGCCGGCGGCCCCGTGCCGTAACGCAATGCGCCGTCGCACAATCATGTTGATGCGGCGCGCGACTTTGCCTTGCTTTAGGCGTTTGGACGGTGAAATTGGAGCTAAACCAAAACGAGCAACGTCCGTGGCCGCGACGAAGCCCATTCGCACGATCTCTAACACCCCTGGCGTCGTCCTGCTACAAGCTTTCTCGCCGCTGTGGCGTCTACAACCTCGCTACGCCCGCCGCCCGAGGTAAGTACCACCCGACAACCCCATTAACCCAGCAATGCCCGACGACACCGCCGAGTTCGTCCCGGTGACGGAGGCGGTGGCCGCTCCACCTGTCCAGGACCACGGGCACGAGGCCTCCGAGCTGCAGGATCACGGCGTGGCCATCGCTCACGAGTCGGCCGCCGAGGCAGACCCCGACGCGCCTCCGCCGGCCGATGAAGAGGCGTTGCTGCCGCCCGACGACGCAATTGAGACACCTGCGGCCGCCGACGACGGCCCGGAGCACGAGTCTGGCCCTGCAATAGCCGACGCCGGGCCCGGCGCGCCCGACCAGGACCAGAACGGCCAAGACGGCCACGACATGGAGCACCCGGCGCCGGACTCGGACGGGCCCGTGGCAGAGCACGACGGCGCGGCCCTGCTCGCTGAGGAGCTCTCGGCAGCCGCTGACCGCCACAACGCAGAAACGAAGGACAACAAGGACTGCGACGCAGAGTCCGTCCAGGTCGTCGACGGCGAGGAGTTTGTCGCCGTCACCGAGGCCGTGGGCCCGCCCGGCGGCGCAGAGAGCGCCGCCCAGCACGGCGCGTCCGAGGACGACGACGAAGACACCACGCCGCCTACACGGGTGCCCATCACGCTGCACTACGGGGACAAGAAGTCGTTCCTTCTGAGCTCGGTGGGCGAGATGGCCAACGGGCGCCCGGATCTGCCAGTGCTGTTCGACGGCGAGGCGGTGTACGACCTGACGCTGGAGGACCTGTTCATCACCCTGCGCGGTGAACTCGCAGAGGCGGGCATGGAGATGCCGGCCAACGACGAGCTGGCGCTGGAGGTGCCCATGCTGGGCCTCCAGATCGGCGAGGTGAGTCCGAGCGCACGGTGGGGGAGACGGGGCCAGGGTTGCTAACACAGGACAACGTCTACTCGCGCGACATCAGCTTACAGGACCTTGTCGACTCGTACCTCGGGCTCATGGCCAACACGGCCGCCGAGACCAAGCCGCAGTTCTCGGTGTTTGAGGTGGTCATGTACCCACAAGAGCGGTTCATTTCGCACTACAATCTGATCTCGGAGATCGTGAGCTCTGGCAAGGGGTTCCCGGAGCTCCGGCAGCTCATTGAGAAGGGGACGTCGGGGTATGTGGAGGGCGCGCCGGAGGTGCCGGCGGGCTCCGAGGCGGGCGAGCCGTCCCGGGCGTCGGCAAAACGGCCAGTGCCCGACGACGCCGCCGAGAGCAGCGCCAAGCGCCACAAAGAGGCCTCCGTCGCCACGTAATGCTTAATATATCTGTCACGACCCTCCGCATGTATCAGCCACCGCCGGTTTTCAGCATTTTCGTGCATGCATCAAATGCGCGATTGCGACCGCCAACGGCACCAACAGGTAACGGTCACAAATGGCGACGGGGCGAGAATGAGAAAGCATATGTGGCTAGGGATACAGTCGCAGCTCGGGATCTACGTCTCGATGGCTGCCGTGTTCAGCCTCGGGGTCCTGAGCATCGTCACCGTGAGTCTGTCCCGTACGGCCCTCGCAAGAACCCCCCTGCTAACCCAGTACATCAACAACCGCAACATCGTGCTCAGCCTCCGCGAGGAGAAGCTCACGGTCATCTCCCAGCTTAAGGCCGCCCAGGTCACCCAGGCCATCTCCGTCCTCTACGGCCAGAGCGTCCAGTCGAGCTACGGCGAGCACATCCAGCGCCTCCTCAGCTCCTTCTACATGGGCCTCCCTCCAGACCAGTTCCAGGGCTACGATGACTTCCGCATGGCCATGCTCAGCACCGACGACTTCGCCGGCGGCGTCCTCTACTCCAACAACCGCAGCATGGTCGCTGCCTCCTTCAACAACATGACCCTCACCTACGGCGGCACGCCCCTGGACGGCCGTGGCCACGCAAGCGGGTCTGGCCTGGACGCAACGGCGGGAAGCAACGCGTCAGTCAGAATCCCGCCACCACCCCCTATCCAGACGGTCTCTGGCGTCAGCGTCGAGACGTCGACCGCGCCGGCGCCCCAGGATTCTGACAGCGCCGAGAAGCGAGACGTGCTCGCAAGCGTGGACAACGCTGCGAGCGTCCGGCTGTCGCACAGCATCCGGGGCCTTGGCCTGGAGGATTTCGGCGGAGACCACGGCACAAACGACTTCAACGCGGTGGGCGACGCCTGGACCGAGCGAGCAGATGAAACACAGCGCAGCGATCAGAACGGCGTGTCCATCAGCGACTTCCCGCCCGTCCTGTTCCCGCTGCGCCAGGGCAACGCCGTGAACTTCACGAGGCTCAAAGAGCGGGGCGGAATACTCGCTGGGCCAGTGATGCACAACAAGACGTTCTACCTGAGCTTCACGTTCACCATATCAAAGAACAGTCCGGACTTCGATCGGTCGCACGGCGGCAACCTGGTCAACGGGTCGACCGCAGGCTACCTGACAATAGTGTGCAACGCGTTCAACGTGTACAAAGTCATTCTGGACAGCAGCGGTCTTGACGGCGGTGGCAGCATGAGTCTCATCGACATTGCAGAAAATCAGAGCAAAGCCGGCGACATGGAGATTGACGAGCTGGACTACACCTACATCATGCCGACAACCATGTGCCGCCCATGCTATGGGAAGACGTTTCCACTCGAGTCCTACCCAGCTGCGGCCGTTGTGTTACTCAACCACACCGCTGGCTCTATAATCAACACTCACTCGACCCACGCCCGCGACATATCTGTAGGCTACGCGCCCGCGTCTGTGTACTTCAAGCGATGGGGGGTGCTCATCGAGGAGCCTCACGAGACTGTGTACTCGCCCATCTACACGCTGCGAAACATCGTGCTCATCACCCTGTTCAGCATGGCTGCTGGCATAATGATTGTGACGATATTTCTCTCGCGGTTTGCCGTCAAACCTATCACAAACCTGAGCCGTGCCACTGAGATGCACAAAATCGAGGAGCCCGTGAATCGCAAGAAGTCATTCTTGGGCCACCTCGGGGGCTATCTCGGTGCTGGCTCACGTGCACTCGTTGCCGGCGGCGCCGCTCTTGCCCACTCTGGGCCCGGCGGCCATCGATCGTCGGAGCGTAACAAAGAGAAGCGGGCGGCACGCGCGCAAGCAAGCAATGTTGGCTCATCCGACGGGAGCGACAGCACAAGTGCGACCCGTGTAGCCCCAGCTCGCGAGGGACACGTTTCACCTGGGCTCTCCACCATTGTCAGTAGCGACGCTGGGCGTCCCGTCCGTCGATTCTTCAGGGCGCGGCGTCGGAGCGATGAGACGGCGAATGAAAAACCGGCCTCAATATCCCCCAGTGGCCGGTGGCGGTGGTGGCGATCGCGACGATCGGACATGGCCGTGGCCCTGGCCAGTACCGGCCTCCAGGCTGGTCTTGCGCATCCCCCGTCGAAGGAGAACCCAGAAAGTGCCACTACAGATTTCGATCGACCCATTGTTGGAGCTTTCAAGATACCCGAAAAGGTACCAAACGACAGGCGATTCATTCACGATGAGCTCACAGAACTGACCGACACGTTCAATGTGATGATAGACGAGCTTACTCGGCAGTACGAGACGTTGGAGGAGACGGTGCGAGAACGGACACTTGCAATCGAGTCAGCGAAGCTACTGGCCGAGTCTGCCAATGAGGCAAAGTCTCTCTTCATCGCAAATATTTCTCAGGAGCTCCGCACTCCTCTAAACGGCATCTTATCGGTCACGTACCGCAGCATGAAAGAGAAACAAGACATTGCGGAGACCAAAAAAGCATTAAAGGTGGTCAACAAAAGTGGCGAGCTTCTGCTTCACTTACTGACCGACCTTCTCACGTTCTCGAAGAACCAAGTCGGCGCAGCGGAACTGGACTGCACGGAATTCGCTGTATCAGAGGTCGACGCTCAACTGAGAGCTATTTTTGCTGAGCAGGCCCGTAGGTCTGACCGTCACTTTATCATTACGTGCGATCCGGAGACTCAACATCATGTCCTCCACGGCGATCTCAACCGCATTTTACAAATAGTCATCAACCTGGTCTCCAACTCCTTCCGCTTCACGGCGCCCGGAGGCTGTGTGCGCCTTGACGTTGGAAGCACCCCGGTGGGGCCCCCGATGGAAGGTGGAGAGGGCCACGTTGTCATAGGAGCTCCGCCCAGACCTGGCTCGCTGCGTGACACCAGTCCGCCCCGACCGCCACCAAAAGCTCTGACGGCGCCAGCGGGTGTGGCGTCACCAGCGGTGATGTCACCGACAACATCAACGGGGAGCGGCAACGCAGGCGGAATCTTAGTCGATGGCCGACCGCAACTCAGGCTTGTGCCGGCGACCGGCTTGCTTAGCAGCGGAGGAGGTGACCCCGCCAGTCCAAACAACACGTCGCTACCTCCGCTCTCAGCGGGCCATGAAACACGGATCTGCTTGACCATATCCGTTGAAGATAACGGTCGCGGGATTGACCCTGTTGACCACGAGCGCATATTTGAGCCATTTGAGAAGGTTGAGGGGGGTGATTATGGTGATGGTGGTACTGGGCTTGGCCTGAGCATCTGCAAACAACTAGCCCAGCTCATGGACGGTTCTATCAGTGTGACATCTGAACTCGGAAAGGGATCCACTTTCGTGTTTCGCGTGCCATTGAAGGTAGTCCGTTACGGATGGTCGCGTCAGCCGCTTTCTGGTGCAGCGAGTAGCATGGGCCACCCGCACGGGTGGTCGCCCATTCACCGATTCAATAGCGGCGATCGCGCGGAATCTATGGACGGTTCGGCGACTACCGATTCTCGTGCGGAGTCTGCTAGTGCGATCACCGGCTTCGTCCCCGCGCTTGGTTCTTGGACTGGCAGCCGTGAAGCGGGGAATCGCCGGTCTGGGTCGGTGATAAGCAGAAGCAATTCCGTAACATCCTTTCGGCCCAAGCTCGGGTCGGACGCTAGCGAGCATCGCTGCAACTCACCTTCAGATAGTGTCTCGCGCAGCCGAGAGGGAAGCCCTGCTTTAGAGCCGCCATCGCAAGGCGCAGACAAGACCATGTTGCAGCCGCCAGAACGGCATGACTCGCAAGTTTACATCGGCTGCGACTCGGGCATTCGCAGAAGCAGCAACTCGAGCGCCGGCTCGGCGGCAAAGCCGCCATCACTCGGCAGGCCCAGCGGTAGCGGGCCGCCCTCTAGTGGGCCTCCTCCGCCGTCTCAGGTGCTCGTGGTGGAAGACAACAAAGTGAACCAGGAGGTCCTCACGCGGATGCTGAATTTAGAAGGCATTCATAACGTCACCATCGCCAACGATGGCCTGGAAGCGGTCGAGAAAGCCAAAGGGATGGTTGCACAGGGCCAGGAGTATTCAGTCATTTTCATGGATGTTCAAATGCCCAACATGGACGGCAGGCAAGCGACTCAGATCATACGTTCGGATCTCGGCTGCGCCTGTCCTATCGTGGCCGTTTCCGCTTTTGCTGAGTCGTCCAATGTCAATGACTGTTTGGCTACTGGGATGAACTTCTTTCTCGCGAAGCCCCTTCGACGCCAGCTCCTCCGCAAAGTGCTTGTCGAGCTGGGTCTTGCGGTGGAACGGCCGCCACCGCCTCACCGCAGCGGCAACGCTCCCGTGCGACCCCCGTTACCAAGCATCAAGTCCCACGGGGCTGCCCAGCCGACTTGATTCGGCAGTGTACTATACAAAGCATATTTTTGTAGCATGGAATCTAATACTCAACTATTTACACTTGACATCATGTCCACCGCGGTTGAGGTGTCTCCACGGTGTATCCTGGTGTGCTCTTGCGTAGCTGCCGCTCCTCTTCGCGTGTCCTGTAGCGTTCGACCAGCTCCACATCGATGAGCTCTTTCACCTTCATCAGCTGGCCAGCCATCATAGGCGAGACCTTCTGGTACGACACGCTGTTCGTCTTGCGGAGGCCGATGGCGTCTAGCGTCCGCCGCACCGTCGCGGGGAGCCCGATGCTCGACCGCTTCAGCGTCACTCGGTAGTACATGTCCGACTGTCAAAATTCACTTTCCGGTCGGATCTGGTGAAGTAAGATAAGGGCTAGGGTTAGTGATAACGACCTCGACGTCAACAACGCCACCGGCAAAATGACAGACTCGGAATGGGCGGTGCAGGGGCTGGAGGACGAGGACAGAGGCATCGATGAGGGCGTGAGTGTGTATGCTTCGCGCGCCGGGTATACGTATCGACTGACCCAAGGATTTCAAGGAATACAAGGACGCGTCTATGTTCTGTATTGAGGTCTCAGAGTCAATGCTGAAGACAGATCCGGCTACGCAGAAAAGCCCTGTCCTTTTAGCACTCGAGTGCGCCTATGAGATGGTCACTGAGCGGATAATCAGCAATCCCGACGATATATTTGGTGTCGTGCTCTACGGCACTGAAGCGACATCTGACCCGGAATATCCGAACACCACCACCGTGATGAGTCTCGCTGTGCCCAATGCAACGAGTCTCAAAGCATTGCGGCGGCTAATTGACGACCAGAGTAGCATCCAGCCGGCCAAGAACCCCCCATCTGTGGCAAGTCTGCTCTTCCTAGCCAACCAGCAATTCACCCTCCAAGCTCCCAGGTTCATGTCGAAGCGGCTCTTCCTCGTTACAAACAACGACAACCCACACCCAGATGACACTGAGCTCCGTCGGGCGGCACGAACACGGGCGCGCGACTTCCGCGACCTTGGCGTCAGGATCGAGCCTCTCTTTCTGGACACGGCCGACCGTGGTCGATTTGACACAACCTTGTTTTACGACAACCTCATCTACTCGAACGATGACGAAACGGGCACCATCGGCGCCGGCGACGATGACGATGTTATTGAAACTCGCCCCGTCGGTACCCTTGGGCTCAAGTTCAAAATCAAAGCAAAACACGCACTTCGCCGTGCGCTTTTCCAGAACTCGATAGAGATTGGCATTGGCGAAGAAGCACTGCGCATCGGTGTGAAATGTTACTTGCTGTACGCGAAGCAGAAGCTTCAGAGGTCGCACTATGTGACGACAAAGCGCGGAATGCCGGAGCTGGTTGACCGGAGCACTAAAACTGTCAACTCGGAGTCGACAAAAGAAATTGAAAAAACCGAACTTCGTCGGACCTACAAGTTTGGAGCAGAGTACATCCCCTTTCGGCCTGAGCAGATTTCTGACATAAAGAAAATGGATGACCCCGTTATCCGTGTTCTGGGGTTCAAACCAGCATCGGTGCTTTCGGCGCAGCAAATCCTCAAGAATTCTTATTTTCTATTCCCCTCCGAAGCCCGTTTCAATGGATCCACGCGTGGCTTTGCAGCACTCCATCGCAGCCTTCTAGCCAAAAACAAGGTGGCAATATGCTGGGTCGTCAGTCGAACAAACAGTAACCCCATTATTGCAGCGCTGGTGCCGTCCGCAGAGCAAAAAGCAGATAAAGGAGGGGGAGCGACAATCCAGACTTCGCCTGCTGGGCTTCACCTCATTCAGCTGCCCTATGCTGACGACATTCGGCAATCCCCCCCAGCGCTGCGTCTCGATGAGACGCCGGACTCGATAGTGACACAGTTCAACTCTGTTGTGAAGGCTCTCACCATGCCTGGCGGATACGACCCACAACGGTATCCAAGTCCGGCGCTCCAGTGGCAATACCGCGTCCTTCAAGCTGTTGCACTGGATGAGGAGATGCCAGAAAGACCTGATGACAAGACGATGCCGAAGTTCAAAAGTATCAACTCACGGGCTGGGCAACTTATTGGCAAAGTTAATACCATGCTGAGAGCCCAAACCTCTGCGAAACGGCGGCAGATGGAGGTGGACGAAAGGCCGCCAACTAAGCGTCCCAGAACGGATCGATCAACGCCGACGGATGCAGAGATGCAGAGTCATCGCAGGGAAGGCACCCTGAACAAGCTGACGGTTCAACAGCTTCGGCAGTGGGCCCATGGGAAAGATATCCGGCCGGAACATGACAGGAAGGCAGAGTGGTGTCACGCTATTGATCGCTACATCAGAGATAACATGTGACGCTAATATGTGCATCGGAAAACCGCCATCATTGCCAGGTGGTCACTTGGATATTGGCCGTCTCGGGGCTGCCCACTAGGTTCCTCACCCATATCCTTCGGTTCTGGCATTTTTAGCAATTCCAGAACGTCTATGCCTGGCGCAAATTGGTCGCCCTTGAGCTTTCTGGGGAAGTCCAAAACAAAGATATAGTCCAGCAGGCCCCGCCAGATGTGTGCCCAATTGGAGAAATTGGGCTCTCCATTGTTATTAGCATTTTCTGGATGCACCTTCCCGTAACCCCAGCCGTAGGCCGACCGCCCCATCACCCCGAGACCGCTATGGAGCGCGATCATAGAATCTACCCTGCGTTGCACCTCGTCCTCCTCCAATGTGGAATCCCCAGCTGAGTCAGATACGTCACCTTCGTCAGCGACCGTCTCAGCATACTGATGATTGAGACTCTGCTTCAGGATATCCCAGCCACGCTCATTGAGTTCGATTGGGTGTTGTACAGTAAAAGAGTAGGGACCGTCAATAGTCTCACTATTGAAATCGCCGGCGATGAATACAGGCCATTTCTTGTTTTGCTGCATGTCCATCGCAGTGCTCTTGATGATGGCCATTTGTCGAGTGCGCTCATACGTCCCCCGTGGATGCCAAAAAAGGTGAGTTGTGCCCACGACGAGTCCATCATCCACGCTTCCGCTGTGCATATCGCTGAAAATCTCTTCGGTGATAGATGGTAACACTTCACAGTGGTGCGCACGTAGACCCTCGGAAAACTTCTCGTAGTTAGCGTCTCCGTCACTGCTCTCCTCTGAAAACGAGTCACGCACTCCAAGAGCCACAACAAGGCCAGTGTTCATAGTGGTTGTCTGTTTATCAACTCCTGGAGTTGCGACATGGTCGTACGCCACACATCGCAAGCCGCGGAGACAGAAGAGCTCACGGCGATATGCTACAATGTTCCCATGTACTTTGCCAGCGTATGTGCTAAACAGTGGCGTCAGACCTAGGCTTTCAAGGAGAGGGAACCAAAAGTTGTCAAGCATATTTCGATCGATTTCCTGCAAGCACAGTATGTCAGCATTGTAGTGAGTGAGTTCGTTGCGGAGCACCTCGCTTCGTCTCTTCCATTTCAGGGCGTCGCCATTCTCTGGGAATAGTTTTCGCCGGATCAAGCCCTGAGCCAGTGCATTGTAGGTCATCAATCCGAACGTAAGAGTCTTGTTCGCATAGCTCCCGCTTGTTGATTTGGCTAGCTGCTGACCATCCGGAAGCTTTAAAAATGGACGCGCAGAGAACTTACCTCGCAAGGGGTCTTGCTGAGCCGGTGCCGGTTCTCCGTTCGCCTGTCGTTCCAATGCCGCCAGTCTTTTCCGTTCCTCCCGCTTTGCACGCTGCTCAGCAATGTATTCTGGCGTGATCTCGGCAGGAGGCTTCCGTTTAGCTCGCTTCTCCGCTTTTTCGGCGTCACTGAGCTTTTTGCGCTCGTTCATGTTGTCGACGTTGATCGCCATATCGGGCATCGGACAGGTCGTGAGCCCTGCCATTGCCACGGACCCCCTCGACATGACAGTGGACAGATCGCCGTTGCTCGACAGACACGCGCCGGCCGACCGCGACTACTACCTAGCGATCGGCCTGGAAGGCTCGGCGAACAAGCTTGGAGTGGGTATCATCAAGCACTGGCTCGGGGAACTCTCAGCCAGCAATCGAGCAGAAGTGCTGGCCAATGTGCGCGACACTTACGTGCCACCACCAGGTGAAGGGTTCCTTCCACGAGATACGGCCCGACACCACAGGAACTGGGTGGTTCGGGTGATACAGCAGGCACTGAAGGACGCGGACGTGGATCCAAAGGCGATCGATGTGATCTGCTTCACCCAAGGACCAGGCATGGGAGCCCCGCTTCAGAGCGTGGTGATCGCTGCGCGTGCCATCAGCATGCTGTGGGGCAAGCCGTTGGTTGGGGTGAATCACTGCGTGGGCCACATTGAGATGGGGCGTGAGATCACGGGAGCCAACAACCCCGTAGTCCTGTACGTCTCAGGTGGCAACACTCAGGTTATCGCATATTCACAGCAGCGCTATCGCATATTCGGAGAGACGCTTGACATCGCAGTAGGCAATTGCCTGGATCGCTTTGCTCGAACGCTAAAGATCTCGAACGATCCTTCTCCAGGATACAATATTGAGCTTCTGGCAAGGAAGGGAAAGAACTACGTGGAGCTTCCATACACTGTCAAGGGGATGGATCTGAGCATGTCCGGGGTGCTCGCCTATATTGACAACCTTGCAAACGATCTGTTCTCCGGCAAAAACACAAAGAGCACTAGGACGTTGACCGGCGAACGCATCACCCGCGAGGACCTGTGCTTTTCCTTGCAAGAGACTCTTTTTGCCATGCTTGTGGAAATCACTGAGCGGGCAATGGCGCACGTCGGTTCGAACCAGGTGCTGATTGTCGGTGGGGTCGGGTGCAATGAGCGTCTCCAAGAAATGATGGGCATAATGGCACGCGATCGCTGTGGCTCTATCTTCGCGACCGATGAGCGGTTCTGTATCGACAATGGCATCATGATTGCACACGCTGGCCTACTCCAGCACCGCATGGGACAAAGCACTTCGCTCAAAGACTCTGTCTGCACACAACGCTTTCGGACGGACGAGGTATACGTGGAGTGGCGCGATGACTAGCTCTTGAAGCTTGACGACGACTTTATGTACTTTTATTGTATTTTGTGTACAACTGCTGTGTTGGGCGCGGTGCATGCGCCGCATGACAAGTTCAACTTCAACCATGGCCATGGAGGAAGTGCACATCACGGCGTATCCTGGGCTGGCGGTGCAAGAGGAATTGAAGGCAGCCGGTATATGGGTTGAACTGCTGAAAAGCTGGACTGCCGTGCTGCGATACGGCGCGTCTCAGACTACGCCCGTAACTGACACAACAAGAAGATTCGTGGAGGCGTATCTTTCTAATGAGGCGGCTGGCCTCAATGGGTCAAACTCAGGCCCTGATGCAGACCAGATCGCTCAACCAGCAGCTGAATCTGTCAGCGCAGAGGCCCACGCCGCAAATGCCTTGCGAGAAGCCGTTTTTCGGTTAACACTAGGCTCAAACTACAACGACCGCTGGACTCCACAGGCATTGTGGGACTTTTGCAGGCTGTACGGTCCCGCGAATAACTCAGTACTCGCAAAACTCCTCGAGGAACGGATATCAGAGCTCAAGAGCTTTGTTCTAAGCAAAGTAGAGGAGGGCGACGTGGCGCCCGATTTCGGCCCGGCTCTGGCAGCTGTTCTGCGCCATCCTAAACTCCGCCGTCAATGGGTTGACGACAGCTGGTTTCGTGCGCTGGAAGATGCCTATGCTCGGTCGCCTCTTCCAGCGTTCGTTTTGATGGCGGGCACATCGCTCTTGGCATCCGTTGTGGGAGGCGAACCAGAAGCGCTGAACCATTTAGCATCTCGTGAAAGCGCGCTGTTAGCTGATCTCTTGCACAATACTACACTGCTCTCCACATTAGCCACCGTGACTGCCGTGGCCGAGGCCGATCTTGTGACTCTCGAAACGGCAAAACTACGTTTGGCGCCTACGAAAGCACGAAGGCAACATCCGAGCAGCCATGCCTCGGAATTGGCTGCCATAAAGGATATGTTTCCACAGTTGACAGACAAACGAAGTCTGCATTTACTTCGTCGGCATCAAATGGATACTCAGCGAACGATCGCATACTTGCTGGAGAACCCTGAAGAGTTGGATACTACCAAGGGTCCACCTTCAGCAGCGCCACAGCGAAGTATTTATGACGATGACGAGTTTAGTAACCTTACTGCACCGCAGGAGCGCATCATCTATGGCAAGAAGGAGGCACTTTCGGATGACCTCATGCGCACAGCTGATTCGGCAGCGAAACAGCAAACCCTGGAGGCAGTTATTCGCCAGATATATGAGGATGAGAGCGGTGATGAACGTGACGATACATATGACGACGCCGTCGCTGGGTCGGCGTCCAATCCGGTGGGAGGTGACTCGGGCGGCAAGTCTTCGGACTGGTTGGAGGGGTACCTCTGGGGTATTTATAGCAAGAACCCTTTGGCTTTGTCTCGCGAGACTCGGAAAACGAAACAACGAAATGAGCTGAAGGCAAAGACTGGTTGGGCGGACGAGCAAATCGAAGGTTGGGCACGGATGCTGGAGAAACAGCCAAATCGCATCAGAAAGCTCGAAGAACGGTACATGTTCCGTGGCAATAAGCCTGGCATGTCTGCCCTGCAGTCCGGCGCCACGCTCGCGGAAGATGAAAATGCCACTGCTAATCACAATGGCTTCAGGCCTATTCCATCGCCGATGGCATCTGGTGCTACTAGTCGTGATATTTCTCGATCAGCAACACCCGATAGCGGGAGGCAAGGACCTGCCGCCACTACTTCAAAACGCGAGGACATGAACAAGATGCATGACAATTCTCAGACAGCCACGGATGACAAGGCATCTCGAAAGCCCCAAAGTGAGAGGGAAAAGAACCGACGGCAAAAAAATAAGAACAAGGCACGTCGCCAGGGTCACGACAAGAAAATGGCACGAATGAACGCATGAATATATTGCTGTATCAGTTAGTCTTCTTTTTCTTCGCCTTCTTCTCCGATACGGACTCAAGTTGGTCCCATAATGCGTCGTCCTCTGCCTCCTGCTTTCTCTTGGACCTTGCATCGGCCCATGATGTGTCCAGGATTGCCACTCCGTTTACTATAGAGTTGACGTAGATGTTTGCGAGAGTTGTCCTTTTCGCAATGTCGAATATCCGCAAGTATCGGTCAAATCCACCGACAGCTAGCAGCCCATCAGAAGGGTACGACTCCAGCGTTTGTGCAGCGCCCGTTGATCCCTTGTACTTCCCAACAACAAGACCACGATCCACGTCGAAGCAAGTTGTGGCGGAATGTGTGTCCGAGAAGATGACGTGCGAGTCCTTATCTGTGGCCACAACAGCATTGATACTGTGATCGCAGGCCTGGAAGTCCTTAATGGGACGCCGTGAGTCTGCCGTCTCGTAGACCCGTATCTGGCCCTTCTGCGTCGTTGTTACAAGCCTATATCCGTTGTCTGGGCTGCGGTCATGTGCAAGGAACAGAATTCCGGTGACATGAACTGGGACGCGCAAGTTCAGCTTGGTCGCTTTTACATTTCGAGCTTCAAATATGACCTTGTGCTCAAGGCCACTATCTTCCTCCCACAACCGAAATAAGGTGAGGTCCCGTTCCTTGCCACCCGCCGCAAAGACTCCGGACTGCGTAGGATGGGCAGCGAATGCTGCGATCGGGCCATTGATGGTGACAGTCTCGACAGATAGATCGCCAGGTTTCAGGGAAACCACGGCGACCTTACCATTGGCACTGCAACTGACTAGGCGGTCGCCAACTTCATGGAGGGCTATAACAGTGTCATCTGAGCTGTCGGTCAACCCTGTCGTCGATCTCGTGGAAACATAGTCTGGAAGACCAAGTATTTCAAGCTTTCCACCTCGCCTGGCAACGGCGAGATCTGTCCTTCCCTTGAGCAGGATCAACCGTTCAATACGGGTTTTCCGGCTCTCCGCCGCATACGTCTCGATGCTTTCTGGTTGCAAGCCATCCTTCTTAGAAGTATCAGTCCCCCGCTCGAACACGATCTCTGGGTTAGTTGCATAGGTCAATGCTTCTTGTGCAACACACCTTTCAAGCCGCCAGTGTCCTCTGCGGCCACAACTACCCTCATCACGGTTGAAACTTTTGATGCGGCGCGGCCATGAAGACCTGCATGATAACGACGAAGGGGGTCGGTGAAAGTCGAGACAAACATCTAGAGTTTCTTAAACGGAGCAAATTTTTATTGTACAATCATTCGTTCCTCCTCAAGCGTCACGGCGGGCCGCGCGCTGCTCCGCGGAGATGATGGAAACGCATTGGAAATCATTGTTGTAGGATGCCTTCCAGAACCTCACTCGGCCGTCGTCGCCTGCCGAGCTCAAAATGGTGCCTGTAAGGTTCCACGAAACCCGCCAAACCTCGCCCTTGTGATCGTCAAACTGAGCTAGCAGCTCCACTGACAGCCCGCTATCGTCTTCGCCCTTTGTTATCTTCATGATGCGGACGTAGCCGTCCTTGGATGCAGTGGCCAGCAGGTGGTACGCGCGCCCCATAGTCGGCGCCCAGTCGACGTCGCGAATCAGCCCGTTGTGCTCTGGGAGTTGTGCGACCTGAACGAACTTGCCGCTGTCATCCTTCTGGTAAATGTAACCCTCGTCCAGAGCACAGACAGCTATTGTTTCCGGACCAAACCTACTCGTGCTCCACGAGAGGGCAAATGCTGACTGGAGATGACGCGCCACCGGCACCTTCAACACGTCAACCTCGCAGACTAACGTCCAATAGTGTAAACTGTTTGGGTCCATAGCTTCATGGATCCGCAACACACCGTCTGAGCCGATGCTCGCCAGCTTCATGCCAAGATGGCTAGGGGCAAATGCAACATCGTAGACAGGGCCACGGTATTCTGTGATGGTTGCACACCGTCGCCACGCCTTCTGTGTTCCCCGGACGTCTTCCTCCCAGATCTTGACAGTACCATCGTGAGAGCACGAAGCCAGAATCTGGCCGAACTCTGGACTTGCCCACGACAACTTGCGGACGCTGGCGTCATGAGCCCTCCACGACTCACAGAGCGCCCAATTGCCCTGCGTGTCATGGCCTTCCTTGTCGAATATCTTGATCGTGTTGTCCGAGGAGCATGTCGCGAGCCGACGCCCGTAATAGTCATAGCAAATGTCGTGCACGAGCTCCTCGTGGCCCGTCACGAATGGCTTCATGGTTCGTAGACCTTTGGTGGTGCGGCTCGGCGTTACGTAAGCTTCTCACTGGTTGCTCACATAATCTGGTATTACGTAACACAGAAGGCGTGTGCTCACATAACACACACGTGCGCGCGTGTCTGACGACGACGGCGAGGATGGCACCATGACAGGCGAAAAACGGGGCATATTGAGCACAGGCCTACGCCTTAGCCTCGGCGTGGCCGCGGTGGTGACCGGTATCGGCTTGGTTTTCAACCCAGCCGGTGAACCGCTGCTAACTGCGGTGGGATTCGGCATAGTTGGCGGGTTCGTGGCATGGGAGCTCATACCCAAGCTGGCACCAGCTTTCATGAGGATCGGCCTCAAGGGTACTGACCTGAGCAAGACCAGCCGCCCCGTTATCGCCGAGAGCATGGGCGCCGTGTCGTGCATCGTCTATCTGTTTTGCATGTTCTTCTTCGTGCCCTTCATGTTCTACAAATACATGGTCACAACCACCAGCGGAGCGGGCAATCGTGATCTAGGCTACGAGCAGCGAGACGCAGACGGGCTTAAGTTTCCCCACAACAAACTCGCAGAATATTTGTCCGGCATTCTGTGCTTGCAGAGCATGTTCATGCTTGGGGTGGCTGACGACCTCTTTGATATTCGGTGGCGGAACAAGTTTTTTCTGCCTGCCATTGCTGCTATCCCGCTGCTGATGGTCTATTCTGTTGACTTCGGAGTCACGGAGGTTGTGGTTCCAAAGTTTCTCGTGTCGTACGCAGGCCAGCGCATAGACCTAGGGTACCTATATTACGTCTACATGGCAGCGGTGGCAATATTTTGTCCTAACAGCATTAACATCTACGCAGGCATCAATGGACTGGAGGTGGGTCAGTCGTTGATGATTGGCTTGTGCATTGCTATCAACGACATACTATACGTATCAGTGCCGGGCCACCCAGCGGCAGATGCACATTTATTCTCGCTATACCTGCTGCTCCCTTTCATGGGCGTGACGTTGGCCATTCTCTACCATAACTGGTGGCCGGCTTCTGTCTTCGTGGGTGACACTTTCTGCTACTTTAGTGGAATGGTCTTCGCTGTTGTGGGCATTCTGGGCCATTTTTCAAAAACGCTACTGCTGTTCTTCGTGCCCCAGATCGTCAACTTTCTCTATTCCGTGCCACAACTTGCCAAAATCGTGCCCTGCCCGCGTCATCGGCTGCCGTCGTTCAACGCGGTTACGGGCTTGCTGGAGCCATCACGAGCCAAATTTGAACGTCCGCCGCCCCGATGGTTAGCAATCATACTGACAACCCTCTCCAATTTCCGGTTAATCCAGATCTGGTGCCACCCTAAGACTGGCGCTATTGTTGAGGTCTCAAATATGACTCTCATCAACATGACACTAGTGATCTTCGGCCCGCTTAGAGAAGATCACTTAACAATGCTTCTGATGGCGCTGCAACTCTTGGTCGGGGTTGCTGCCATCGCGCTGCGCCACGCAGTGGCAGCAATCATATTCGGACGTGACAATGTGAATCTATAATCTAATCAGAATAATTCGTCAATGTCTATGCTTGTTGGTGTGTGCTCTCGTGCTGTTGCCACCATCGCGCCCGCTGTGCAATGAGATCATCTGCCCATTGGCTAACCTCAGGTGAAACTATGACAGAGCGAGCCCGGAAGAATCGGTCGAGGTGTTTAGTGCCCTTGTATTTGCGCTCATACTCGAAAGCCTGCACCAACATCTCAAACTTGTCCACATCCTTGACGAACACAGCCTCCGGAGATGATGCATTTTCGTATTCCAGCCACAGATCACGAATATCCTTCGCTGCGCGTTCATTGTATGGCGCGATCAGTTCATTCGCCATGTAGTTTATTGTAGCAAGTTCCCGCCGGTGCTTCTCCTCCTTAGACATGGGATCGTGCGGTGTTATATCACCAACCAGCGCCTCTGCCAGATCGTGAACAAGAGCCATCTTGACACAATGATTGGTGTCCACGCTCTCAGCTGTCGTAAGAAGCGTTATGATGCCCATGCGGTACATGTGGTCTGCGATACTCTCGGGGTTCTCCACGTTGAAGTCAAGCCATCCTGTTCGCTTGGTAGTTTTCAGTCTTTGCACGATGCTAAGGAAGAGCAAAACTTGACGGCTAGGCAGATCAGGGAAGTCGTGAAACAACGCCTTGATTTCTGGCGGTACCGCCTTCTCAACAGACCATTGTTCTGCCATACTTGATTTCCAGCTGTCAGTGGCAGTTGTCATCGGGTGCGCGCTATTTCATGCGGCTGAAAAGAAAGTGATGGACGAGACGATAGGCATTTCTAGATGGAAAAACACTTGGAGCCCTTTAGGGCACAATTACTCTGCTGACGGGAGCACACCCGGTTGGTGCCCGCAAGGCGAATCTGGAAACTTGGTTTGCGTTTTGGACCTCACAAACATCGATGGACAAAAAACATCTACGAAGCTAGTCGACGACTCCCTCCCAAGAGGGTGGCCATTTCATCGCGTGGGTAAGTGCTTCCCCGCTCCATGGCCCGGCTAGAAAGCACACGGTGCAATCAGCCTGTCTATGCACTCTCAAACCAAATCTTATTTGTTTAGGACCGTTGATACTGTACAGTTGTATGGGTGGTCGGCCCGTCGTAACCTCATTAATCTGTGGCGCAACCTTTTGCAACAAAAAGCTCAGTTGACAGTGTTGTTATGTGTGACGAGACCACTTAGGCAATCAGCTCGACAACACCACCAGCCTCCTTGATCTTCTTCTCAGCGAGCTCCGAGACGAAGCGAGCCTTGACGATCACGGGGACCTGAGGGAGACGGCCCTTGCCGAGGACCTTGCCGTAACCGTGGGCCAGAGTGTCGATGACAGGAGCAGACGACTCGGACGCAGAAGAGAGGTACTTCTCGCGGTTCTCAGCGGGCACAAGAGTCCACAGCTTGTCGAGGTTGATGGTAGGTCTCCAGAAGTGGTTCTTCTGCTTGTGGAAGTATCTCATACCGACCTTACCAAAGTAACCAGGGTGGTACTTATCGAGGTTGGTTCTGTGGTGGTGCTGACCACCGGCCATACCACGACCACCGGGGCTCTTTCTGTGGCCGCCAACGCGACCGTAACCGGCCGAGCGATGACCTCTGTGCTTTCTCGTCTTGGTGAATCTGGTCGGCATTGTTGTTGTGAGGGTGTTGTCGAACGGAGCTTCTCACCAGCCTGGGCCTTAGTCCTGATTTTCCAGCATGGGAGTGAAGTTTCATTCGGGAGGTGCTGTTCGTTTCCGGAAAAGCAGTCACTTTGGGAGCTGGGAGCTGCACGTGATATAATCACGTGGGATCTCCCGGAGATCGAGAAATAGACTAGACCTGAGGCTTTGCATACCCAAATGGAGCGGCCTCCAAAATCAGTGCCCTGGGCAGACTCTCACTCGCTATGCGCTGGCATCCCCCCCAGCCATGTTTGGGGCGACCCCTTTGTCGTTGGCACGGTCGCATCCGTTCACTCCGCATACGCACAACTCCCATCAGAACAGTGCTCGGCATTGTCGGCGGTTTGCAGTGGGAGACAGGTCCCTACAGCTGTGCAACCGTAGCCGAGTTGAGTCTCGACCCATTCGGCAGCCGAACTTGGCGCATAGCACAATTGGACAAGGGGCCGCAGGTGAGAGGTACGTAGGCTCCTGCACTGAGCGTCACGGAAAGCTTCTCCACCTACTACTTGGCTGCTCCTTCATTTGGACGAAGCTGAGGGTAGCGGTGAGAGAGGCGCGGTTATCACCGTAAACTTTCTTTTTCGAGTATGGTTCCTTTTTATCGGTGACGACGGGAACGAAGTGGGGGGAATCTCAGATAAGGTTTTCGTTCGATCCCTAACCTAACACTTCGTTAAGCTCACCCCGACCTCGAGCTCAAGCCTTCGATCCCGAACAACTGGGTCGTCTTGGCGAGAGTATCGTCGACTATAATGGGCCGCTAATGTCGGTTCCTGAGTTTGGGTGGTGCGCCATGGACAGCATGCTTCCAGCCTCTCTGGTAGCCAACTATAGCACCTTGGCAATTGTACGTTTCTGGCGCTGCCGACATTGCTGTTTGCTCCTCACGACTTTGTGTGGCATGCCATGGAAATCGCAACGGGCTTGCGGACATCGCCTTCCATCGTCGCGGAAGCACCGTTCCGAACGAATACACTGACGCCTACTGAGGTTTTGTCAGATTGGCTCTGGAGTATGCCGTGCAGCGAGAGCGCAACGTTGTGTCACTCTGAACCCTGACGAAGGTAGGTCAATCGTTCTTGCAGTCTCATGCACATCCACAGCCGGCCCCTCCAACTTCTTGCCTTAGCAGGGTTGTGGTATTGGCTTCGCTCGCATCCCTACTATTCCGAATATGTGGGACCTGAAGAATGACACCGCAGCAACGGATGCCTGCCTGCAATGCACTAAGTAGGGTGCTCTCGAAATGCTGATGGAGGTTGGTGCTGGGTTGCTGCGTGCTCCCCTTTGGGTATTTGGAGTCTCGGCAACCAGTTGAGTGGGTCGGCGTCCATCTCTTTGTCCTGAGCAACCATAGTCTCAGCAATAGGAATGTAGCAGTTCAGTGTTCCTGCATTTCGCCGTGGTCGCCCCCACGCTGTTGAACACTATTCTACCCCGCATTTCATTGTCTCGCAGTGCAGTCCAAGCAAGAGGCCGGGGCACCTCGGATAAACTGATAAATGGATTGCCCCGTATGGGAATGTTTTTCTCGTCCCAGATGCAGGCTCGAGAGGGGAGCGATCTCGAAGGGTAGTGCTGTCATGCAGTAGACTTAAGCCGAGAACTTCTATGGCCCAGGCCCGGCATGGCCTCTATATAATGCCTTTCAGAGGAGCTTTCACCGCTACGCCATTCCAGACCCAGCGATGATCGCTACCTTTTTTTCCCTCGTTGCGTTTGCAACAGTGTGGGCTATGGCATTGGCCGACAACCACTCACCATTGAACTTTGCACAGACCTTACCATCGTATCCGTCTCGTATGTCATTCGTCGAGTGCCGCCTCACTGTGGCAGAACTGACCCAGCTTATGGCGGCCGGATCGCAGACTCCGGTTGGGAGGAGGCCTATGAGAAGGCCTACGAGTTCGTTTCACAGTTGACCCTTCCTGAAAAGGTCAACATCACCACTGGCACCGGGTTCACCATGGATCCATGCGTCGGAAACACTGGATCGGTTCCTCGTCTTGGTTTCACGCCCCTATGTCTTGCCGACTCGCCGCTGGGGCTAAGGTTGGGTGGCGGTTACACAACGGCGTTCCCATCCGCGTTGTGTGTTGGTGCAACATTCAATAAGGCTATGATGCATGGTCGAGGGGCCTCCATGGCTAAGGAATTCAAGCGCAAGGGTGCTGATGTCATTCTCGGCCCTACAGTGGGTCCGCTGGGCCTCAAAGCTGCTGGAGGCCGTAACTGGGAAGGGTTTGGCGCTGACCCTTACTTGCAAGGCATCGGTGCCGCGGAAACGGTCCGTGGCATCCAGGAGCAAGGCGTTATTGCTACTATCAAACACTTCCTACTCAATGAACAGGAATATTTCCGCACTATGCGTGAATACGGACCGCTTGAACCCAACCTGAAGAAGCAGATTTCCGGAAATGCAGACGACCGCACAGTCCATGAGATTTACATGTGGCCGTTTGCTGACGCTATTCATGAGAATGTCGGATCGGTTATGTGCTCGTACAACTTGGTCAACAACACTGCTGCTTGCGAGAACCCGTGGCTCATGAACCATTTACTCAAAACTGAGCTAGGGTTTCAAGGCTTCGTTATGAGCGACTGGTACGCGCACCAATCTGGGGTGGCATCGGCGCTCAATGGTCTGGATATGAGCATGCCCGGTGATGTCCAGGTCAGCGGATATTCGTGGTGGGGCCCAGAACTCACAACCATGATCGCCAATGGTACATTGGACAGAACCCGTCTCGACGATATGACTATCCGAATTGTTGCCACGATGTATAAGGTAGGACTGGAGTTTGCGCGTTCAGGCCCGAACTACAGTTCATGGACATGGGACCGCATGGGCCCTGCTCACAAGTCGCCGTATCACAACAACACGGCATATGCTGGTGAGGTCACCGTCCTCAACGAGTATGTTGACCCTCGGGATGATTCGTCCTTCGACATGCCCGCTCGAATTGCTACTGAGGGCGTTATACTTCTCAAGAACGAAAACAACACCTTGCCACTGACCCGCGAGAAATACGGTCGAGTAGGCCTATATGGGAAAGCCGCGCAACCTGGTATTAGAGGGCCCACCATGGAGCCTCAACTTGGCATTAGCTCGGCGGCTTTGATTAACGGCTGGGGATCTGGCGCTGTGGTTCCGCCTTATTTCATCACTCCCTACGAAGCTGTCAATATGAGAGCAAAGAAGGAGAGAATGTGGATAGACCCCATCTTCGAATCGTACGATCTCAAGTGGGCAGCGGCATCGATGCCGTACAGCGATGTGAACCTTGTCTTTGTGATGTCCGACGCTGGAGAGGGCGCGCCCATTGTCGACGGTAACGCTGATCGCAAGAACCTTACTTTGTGGCACAATGGTGATGCCTTGGTGAAGCAGGCCCTCGAGATGAACGACAATAACGTGATAATTGTGTCAGCCCCAGGCCCAGTAAATATGGAGAAGTTCGCGGACCATCCCAATTGCACATCCATTCTTTTGGCACCACCCAGTGGTCAGGATGCTGGCACTGCGTTAGCTGCAGTTCTCTTTGGGGATTACAATCCATCTGGACGCCTCCCGTTCACTATTGCGAAAGAGGATAGTGACTACGTTCCGATCATTCGCAATCTAACGGAGGGCGACAACGGCGTTCCCCAAGACAATTTCGATCAGGGCATTTACGTTGACTACCGCTGGTTTGATCATAAGAACGTGACCCCACGGTATGAGTTTGGGTTTGGCCTCTCCTATTCGATTTGGCAGATCTCAGGCATCAAGCTGAACGAAGTCAAACACCCTGCCGAAAAGCTTCCGAGTCCCGGCGGACTGAAGCCTGTAAAAACACTACCTGAGCGTGGAACGAACAAGGACGAGCTCATATTCCCCGCTGATATCACTCCTGTTGACTTCTATATCTATCCATGGGTCAAGAATGAGTCTGCACTTGAACCGAAGGGTGAGTTTGACTACCCGAAAGGTTACAGTGATGAGCATCCAGACACCACGCCGAATGCGGGCGGAGGTGTGGGCGGCAATCCAGCGTTGTGGGAGACTGTGTATGAGGTGCAGTGCGACGTGACCAACAAGGGTCCGTACGACGGAGACTTTGTTGCGCAGCTTTATGTGAGCATGCCATGCGACAATCCCTCCCTGAAAACCCCTCCAAGACAGCTTCGCGGTTTCGACAAGGTCGAGCTGAAGAATGGCCAGACAAAGACGGTCAAAATGGACCTCCGCTGGCGTGACCTGGCAGTATGGGACACAGTCGCACAGTCCTGGACGGTGCAGCGAGGCGTGTATAAGATTTACTGTGGCAGCAGCTCTAGAAACCTTGAGACGGAAACCAGCCTGACTCTGTAGCACTTAACAATACAGTGGTCACAAGACCGAGTTCACTTTTTCTATTGATGCTTTTCGTCCGTAAGCTCGTCATCTTCTTGTAGAGACATGCAGGGCCAAACGTGACCTGTGCAGTTATTCGGCTACGTGCATCGTCAGGGCGCAATCGCTTGACCGGGCACGGGGGCCGCTCACAACACACTCGTTGGCGGTCCACGTGTGACCGGTTCAAGAGGGATCGGCTCGGTCACGACTCCCCCAGCCCCGCGTGTGACCTACTCCTGGTATCGCTTGACTAGGATCCGGCTGATTGAATATATAGCTTGAACGTCGCCCTCGTGTGCTTCGAGACCATCCACCGATTGCTTGTCTGGTGGGCTGCCTCCGCGACGAATATAGGTACGTGAAAGTGGGAGTACAGATAAATTGAGACGGATGGGAATGCGGTGTCATTTCCTCCCGACCCAGAGGAAGAGGTGTGGGTCGAGAATTTCAACCGTGGCCGCTATCGACTCTTTTAACCTTTCGAATCAAAGCGTCAGGAGATAAATCTACCTTGCATCGAATGATCATAGTTTTTTCGTTCTGAGCGGGTAGTGATCTGTCCTGGCACTTTCGGCCTGTGAACTCGTAGTTTTCGAACTGTTCACTGAACATTGCCCCATGGTGTTGCTGACACAGAGAACTAGGATCGCGCCCGTACACTCGACGCTGATTCCGGGATATGAGATTATTCTGTCTTTGGTTTGCTTCGGTTTGGGCATACATCATTGCCATCTCAGTGACGGCTGGCCATGCGACAGCCCGGCCGGACCTTGGAAAGGACTCCCCTTTATGGCTTGCTCAATCACCGCCAGCCTACCCTGCACGTAAGTGACGAGCTGGCTAAAACAGTCATTACAAACTGCGTACTAACATAGCACTAGGCGGAAGAATCTGTGGAGTATGGGACAACGCTTATGAGCGCGCCCGCGATGTGGTGGCCAAACTGAGTTTGCTGGAGAAGGTAAATATTACTACTGGCACTGGCTGGGCGTTTGGGCGGTGCGTCGGTAACACCGGCTCAGTCCCCAAGCTCGGTTTCACACCTCTCTGCTTACAGGACGGCCCTTTGGGTGTGCGTTTTGGGGATAGAGTCACGTCTAACCCATGTGCATTGACTGCTGGAGCAACTTTCAGCAAGGGGCTCATTTATGCTCGAGCTGCGGCAATGGGCAACGAGTTCAAGCGCAAGGGTGTGGACGTGGCTTTGAGCCCTACCGTTGGCCCGCTCGGACGGCACGCAGCCGGAGGACGCAACTGGGAAGGCTTCGGGGCGGACCCTTATCTCCAAGGCATTTCAGCGGCACTGACTGTGAGGGGCATCCAAGAACAAGGTGTGGTTGCCACCGTAAAGCACTGGCTCATGAATGAGCAGGAACATTTCCGTCAGAAAGGTGAATGGATGGAATTTGAGCCCAACCTCGAAGGGCCCCTCTCGTCCAACATCGGTGATCGTGCCATCCATGAGGTCTACATGTGGCCATTCGCGGACGCCGTTCGGGCTAATGTGGGCTCTGTAATGTGCTCGTATCAGTCTGTCAACAATACCCAGGGTTGTGAGAACTCTTATCTGCTGAATAAGCTCCTCAAAGAGGAGCTCGGGTTTCAGGGCTTTGTTATGTCAGACTGGTTGGCACAGAGGACGGGCGCCACGGCTGTCCTATCTGGCCTTGACATGTCCATGCCGGGTGACGGCTACAATTGGGCGGATGGGCAGTCTTTGATGGGTCCCGAGCTCGTCAGAGGTGTATACAATGGCACAATTGAGCAGGCGCGGCTCGATGACATGGTGACGAGAATCCTGGCTGCGATGTTTTATGTGGGTCTACCTCTTGAGCGCCCTGGCCCGAATTTCAGCTCGTGGAGTGACGACATCATGGGATGGGAGTATTCAGACGCTTCTACAGCTCCGGACGGGGACAAGGGAGCATGGATGGTCATTAACGACCGGGTCGAGGCTCGAGACCAGTTTTCCTATGATGTGGCCAAGCAGGTTGCCACAGAAGGCATAGTCCTCTTGAAAAACGAGAATGGCTCATTGCCTCTCTCTCGCGAGAATGTTTCACGGCTAGGTGTCTTTGGCATTGCGGCTGCCCCTGGCCCCAATGGCTTCGGATGTCAGAGCGATCTGGGATGTAGCGATGGTGCACTTGTGTCAGGATGGGGATCGGGCACTGTCTTTCCAAGCCACTTCGTAACGCCTTATGAGGCAATACAAGCACTGGCGATCCGCGAACACATGATGCTTGATTACGTTTTCGACTCGAACGACGTGGCCAGGGCAGCGTCTTCGATGCGCAACAATGATGCCAATCTCGTTTTCGTTCTTTCTGACGGAGGCGAAGGGTACCTCAAGTTTGACGGTAATACCGATCGCAAGAACTTCACCACCTGGCATAACGGCGAAGCCTTGATTGAAGCAGCGCTTCAAAGCAATAACAACAACATTATCATCGTGTCGTCTGTCGGTCCAGTGGACATGGAAATGTATGCCGAGCATCCAAATGTGACCGCCATCCTATTCACCCCCCCAGGTGGCCAAGATGCAGGCACAGCTGTGGCAGCTGTGCTATTCGGGGACTATAACCCTTCTGGACGCTTGCCCTTCACAATCGCAAGTGACGTCGACCACTACGTACCAATTGTGTCGACACTTACGGACGGCGATGGTGGGGTGCCGCAGTCCAACTTTGACGATGGCATTCTAGTTGACTATAAGTGGTATGACGCTCACAATCTGACCCCGCGGTATGAATTTGGATACGGCCTTTCCTACTCGACCTGGAAAATCGATGACCTCAACGTCACGGAGATACTCAAGCCTTCGCTTCATTTGCCTGCCTCGTCTCCTCTGAAGCCGGCGGTGACACAGGAGGTCGAACACCTAAACTCAGCAGATCTCGTATTCCCCCATGACTTCCGGAGAATCAAAGGCTTTGTGTATCCTTATGCCGAGGATGAGGCGTTTCTCGACGGTGGCTCTAAATTCGAATATCCACAAGGGTATAGCAGAGAACAGAAGGATGCCGTGCCACTCAGCGGTGGAGGACCAGGAGGAAATCCAGCCCTTTTCGATGTATGCTACCGGGCTTCGGTGCGAGTAAGCAACCAGGGACCTCGCGACGGCGAGTACGTCGTGCAACTCTACATCGGCTTCCCAAACGACGACCCTGCCTTGCTTTCACCTCCTCGGCAACTTCGGGGATTTGAAAAGGTATCGGTGGCAGTTGGCGCATCTGTCGATGCCCGTTTCAACATCCGTCGACGCGACATTAGCGTGTGGGACGTCAATTCTCAGAGCTGGGTTGTTCAACGTGGTAATTATACCATCGAAGTTGGAAGCAGCAGCAGGAAGCTAGAGACTGTCGCCACTATTACTATAGACTGAGCTGAGCTCTATGAGGTATGCAGATTTGAAGTTTGAGTGTTATCTATGATGTGTGTAAACCATCATCTGTCGTTGACAAGAAACACAGCGGCCTGGCGGTGCTAGCCTACGTACCTGTTGATAACCCCGCGCTCGATCACCGGGTCCAGGCGAAGGTGGTGACATCAGCGCCCAGCCAAAGCTCTTCTCAAGCTCGCATCAGATCATCTCCGCCGGTCGTCAACTAGAGTGCAGAATATGAGAGCGTTTGTCGAATTCCGTCCGAAGTCGCTGAGACAACACGAGCCGTAGAGCAATCCGCAAGTCTGAGAGCGCGATGGTCTTACGATGGCTGCTAGTGGCCTGAAGCTTGCAATGAGATAAGACGGCTTTCGTATGACTGTATGTATATTCTACGCCACTGCACGCAAAAAAGAAAAAAATGGACGAGTCCGGAGTTGAACCGGAGCCCTTCCGCATGCTAAGCGGACGTGATAACCAACTACACCACACGCCCTTTTGGGACGAAATGTAAGGGTTCTGAACCTACTTGGAGACAACTTGTATACAACACGTGACATGTACACGTGACCGGAAGCTGGAGCATATCTTGGCCCATCACGCCAGAGCCCAGAGCCCAGTCGGCAAAGCTGACGTCGTCTCCGGCTCCCCGCCATGTTTACCTCGGACCACTAGGGTCTCCACCTGTCGGACTCCGCCTCCGACTCCATCTATAAGAAGGGTCGCTCCAGACTCTCAACTCAGGAGCACTCACTCGTCTAACAACTGCGTCCAGCACTTGAACGATCTCAATCCAATCTCTATCTTCTCTTCGCTGCACCCTATCTTTAGTTCAATTGATCTTTGCCGATACCGGATTCTCGCTAAGGGTTTTTGCCACTTTCCACGCCACTTGCCCACGTGCCTCTTCCGCAGTCACGTCTAGTTGCGTCCGAACCCTTACACGAAATTCAAAAGCTTCGGAGCTATCTGACTTCGTTATGTTGTACAGAAACACTGCTTGATTTAGGTGAGTTTCGTTGGACAAGAGAGCTTGTCCACCACCAGTTGGGGTGAAGACGTAAAATAGATTGATTCTTTCATTCACTGCAAGAGAGAGGCAGGGGAAACCTAAAGGCAATTAGGCCGTTCATTGCTAAATGGATATCACAACGGGCAGGATAGGCCAAACACCTATCAGCGACACCAATGCCGTCCAAATTATAAACCAACCGGCGTGGCCTTCGGGACTGGCCGGCGTGTGGGTCACACAGACCTTCACGGAGTGCATTCAAGGTTGACGGAAGAGGCCGGGTCCTGGATTAACAGGGAACTACAGGCGCAACGCGCCAAATTCTTGATTTCTTTTAACTAGACTTTGGGAAACCCCGTCCGCCACCAGTTAGGGTGAAGACGTAAAATAGATTGATCGTCATTAGGGGGAACCTAGGCCGCGTAGTGAAAGAACGACGTGTATATAGGCCATTAGGAAGCTTTGAAATAGATGAATATCGTATTGTATTGCCAGTTGCAAGTGGTGTATAAGTGTTCTTGTACTAATTCTAACCTTTATAGGCTTCGTCATGGTGAAAAATGGGCCGAGAACAATGCAAAGCTGGGCTACTCCGCCCCAGTGCAAAACGTCGTGGATACCATGGGAACATCGCCCATTCAGACGATGAAAAGCACAGCTAGATTGCGTTAACGCACCCGGGCGCCTGTGCGAGGCCCATTTGTTGAACAGCATGGCGAAAGCCACAAGAAACGGCACCAAAAGAAGAAGAGACACAAGACAAAGATAATTACACTACAGCCCAAGTGACAAGCAACGACTGGGTACAGTAAATATGGCAACTACGCCACTACGACGAATCCAATTGTTGGGCGTACAGAGGCTGGTCGACGACAGAGCTGTCCTAGTTCCCCTTCGGAGAACCTATGACCAGCAACCGGCGTCGAATCTTCGGTGCGATGGTACGGTTCAGACCCTGCCCGCATGCTAGTGAAAGAGAAGGTTCGGCGACGCAATATCGACAGTGAACACACTGCAAGCGAGCCAATCACTTGCATCCTTCGGCATTGTACATTATCCAGATCAGTGCGAGAGAAACCTGAACTGATACGTCCAGAGCTACGCAGGACAAGCTTTGGGCGGCCCAGAAACGTTGTAGCTGCGACGACGCGGTTTCTACAGAACTGAGCGCAGTGCTTCGACTAGTACTGCTACGAATCCGGGTGATATTGCTCAACCGATTGATATTTCCGGAGTTGCTGATCGGCGTCAGCGAAACGTCACAGTCGAGCCCCTCCAACGAGTATCATGACGGTAGCTTGGACGGACGAATGGACTGCCCGGGATCTCGGGGAATCACTTCCTTTCTGGGCACAGAACACACCAGTGGCTGTAAACCTAACACTCGGTTCGACTACCAGACAATCGTGCCCAAGCGCAAGCCCTATTTGCGTAGAAACAAAATCAGCCGAGTGGAGATCGATCTGAGCGGCCAATGTCGTATAGTGAAAAGGCGACCTCTCTTTCTCTAGGAAGACAATGAACAATTAGATATTTATAATCGCATCCAAAGACTGAAATGGAAGCCTCGATATACATTGCTGTACACAAGCTTTTGTGGTCATCTACACGATATGCGCCAAGTCATCATTCGGACATCGCACGTCTCCGCTCAAACATCACAGTAACCACGTATGGTTGGCGCGCAGAGCCTCTATACAAGTTTGCCTCAATACAAGACTCAGACGGTTCACGTCTTGTTCGTCAAGCTACTCTTGAAAGTACTCGTGTCGAGCCACCAGCAACCCCACAGTGGAGAGCCCGCGGTGATATTCGCGGCTCGCTGAGCATCGCTGGGTTAAGAGCCTCCGACCACGGGGGGACATCTAATCGTCATCGATTGGAATTGGGGTCAGAGAGAGTGACTACGTATTGAAATTGCACTCCTATCAGCCCCGCACGCTTTGGTGGTCGGGTTTTCGAGAAGTTAACTCACTTCGGAGGCGCCACAGAAGATTCTTCGCAGACTGTAGAGTGTCACCGCTTTTAGGAGTAGGCCCGACCACTGACACCCGACGTTGAAACCAAGGCTGTTCGATACTATGAGAACTGGGGACACGTTATTGACAAGTGCTCACCTAGTCAAGTTATACAAAGGATTCATTCACGTAGAAATATGTAGTCAAGCTTGGGGTATTGAGCAGCAATATCGCCAGTCGTCCGCTATCTCTGGTCTAGAACACATTGGGCTCTCTGCGCGACGCATTCGTGATCGGCAATCTGGTCAATCCCGCTAGTCATGATGTAGTGGTTGGTTTATCATGTGCTGTCGGCGTAGCAGCCCCCTGAAATGGTGAACAGCCCAGCCGCTCTCAGATCCCTGACATGATCTTGAGGAATGCTGTCTGATGCACTGTCGGATTTGGCTATCGAGATTCCAGCTCTTCAGGAACCAAAAGTAGACATGCAAACTGGCCCGCGAGATTTGTAATGAATACCTACAAGCGGCTGACAGTATCGGTGAAGCCCCCAGGGTAGCGGTTATAGCACCACACCAGCAGAAAGTCCGAGCGCATGAACCACAGAGACGGTGGTTTCCACCCGATCGATCATAAATATGCTTCAGTGTTTACTGGTTTGCGATGATTCGAGAGCGTAGTTTTCTTTGCCATCGTGTTATGGGTTCCACTATTCGCCTGCTCGGGATTCCGGTCAACCCGTCGCAGGTGGTGTCAGGGATCGGATGGGGGCTTGTCAGGGGTCTGGTGGCGCTTTACTCGATCGCGTTTGATATACTTCCTAGTGTGGTGTGGTACACCGCCTATCCACACCCGGTCGAAAGAGGCGAGCTTCTTGTAATCTTTCTCAGATCTGACGCTGACCATAAAGGTGCACTTGGGCTTCGGTTCAGCGTCCTTGGCCCGAAGGATGCGGGGAGGTTGCATGAGGGGGACTCCCGTTTCTTCGAGATCCCGCTGTATTTCCTCTGCCGTGCGTGTGGAATCCACTCCGTGAATTACGAACTTGTACCAGGACTGAGGGTCCAGAAGTTCAAAATCATCTTGAATCAACGAGATCCATTTGGCAGTGACCTTTGGAGTGACGTGTTCTGCATCCCTGAAATAGAGACGCCAATTGCCATTTGTCGTGCAGATGACGCCTACGACGGAGTCGGCGACTTGACGTACCACGCGAACGACTTCTTTAGCATTTGTTTTGTCTCCAACAAATTTGGGCCTCAATGTGACTGAGCCTCCCCAGGCATGAGACTTAGAAGAGGGCGGAGAATGTTTGTTTGTGGTGGATTGGTGGCTGTTGTTTTGCACAGACATTGCACGGTCGTGGCCGGCTGCCGGTTGGGGCATTGTGGCTTGCCGTTTGTGAGATTCATTCGTCTGCTTTTCAGCTGAGTGATTCTGGGTGTGCATAACCACAACATCCTCGACCTTTCTATCGTAGATGCTCTTGAGTGTGCTGATGGTCTCAGTCAAAGACCGCCTTGAACCTGCGAATTCGTCGCAAGAGTCTTCGTTCTCTCCGGAACCGTCACCTGCCACGTTGTCGGCTGCCGAGTTAAGTTCATGTGTGAACTTCGATTGCGGGGTGCTATGTGTGTCGACCTGTTCATTGCGGATGCTACGATATGACAGCAACTCTTTGGTGCAGTCTTTGAGACAGCTTCCGCCGGTGTACTGATCCAGTTCCTTCCTAGTGGTTTTCAATTTTTCCTCGGTGTCCCTCAGTCTATCCCAGGCATCCCAAAGACGTTCGTGGAGCTGTTCGTTTATCTTTTCGAGCTTTTTGTTAGCCTGTCTGAGCAGTTCGATTTTCTTGGGGTAGCCCTGGCCCTTCCGCCTGTACACTTGAATCTTCCTCTCGTAGCGTTCAATGCCGTCGAGGGTCACAAGGCGCTCATGCAGGTCCTGCATAGTCGCAGGGGCTGCATAAACCCCGTCCTCGGCAACCATGGCAACGGAGAGTCTCGGCATGATGGGGGCCGTAACGGTCCAGTGCAGCGCCGCGGATTCGTCGCGTGCAAAAAAGGAGCCAAACGCCCGGCTCAGGAGAAGCCTCTCGGGCGCTTTGAGGAGATAGCCTTGAAGGTGGAAGAAGACTGAGAATGGCGAGTTTGGGCCGACCGTTACCGCGCGTCCAGGCTCCGAGTAGTGCTGCGACTTCCTGGCGAGCCCCTGAGGGATCCGTGTGCAAGTCCGAGAAAGTTGTGTGTTGTAAGTTTCAGGCAAGTCCCAGCGGAATAAACGCGACGCGAAAGAAGCTCATCTGCAAGACAACGCCAGTGTATTCTGCTCATTCTCCGAGCTCATCGATAGCGGCAAATCGAAATCCAAGACTCGTACACCTTCAAAAGCAAAAAAAAAAATCAGCAAAAACGAAACGCGAAATGTTGTTGGTAACGACGTTTCATATAGTGATGGAGAAATTTCCTTTCAAGAAATTGGGGCGTGTGGTGTAGTTGGTTATCACGTCCGCTTAGCATGCGGAAGGGCTCCGGTTCAACTCCGGACTCGTCCATTCTTTTTGCAATTCTTTTTGACTGGCATTGACAATGTATGCTATGTATATTTGCGTAGTTAATCCTCTCTTTCTGAGACCTCGCCCCAGACCTCCTCCGCCGTGGCCCGGCCCTTGGTTTCCGGAACGAAGCGTAGAACAAACACAAAGTAGAATGCGCCGATTACCGTGAACACGTAGAAGACCGCGCCTCCCATCTTCTCTCGGAGAATGGGGAAGAAGAAGCCCACGACAAAAGTCGCGATCCAGTTCGCGGTTGTACCCACGCTCTGCGCTACGCCCACCGCGTCGTCGTACGTGAGCTCCGGGATCAGTAGAAACGGAATGGGCCCGAGGCCCATGGCATAGGCTGTCACGAAGGCGCACGCAGCAATGGCTGAAAGGAGAGGGATGTCCTGTATGATTCCGAGTCCCAGGAGAGCTGACATTAGGGACATGGCACCAATGGAAAGCAACAAAAATGGCCGACGACCGAACCAGTCCAAAAATGGGGACACACCGGCTGTCACAATGCAATTTAGCAGAGAAATGAACACGTTGATCAGGCTGCTGTACTCCGGGAGAATCGTAGCCAGCACCATCACGCCGTAGAATATAATAGCGTTGATGCCGAGAAACTGTTGGGCTGTCATGATGCCGACGACAGCTGAAAGCCCCTTGCGGTACCGTCGATCGGTGACATACTCGTAAAGGGACACATGGCGGTTGCTCTCAACGTGCTCAGTTTCGTTGCTGGTGAGAAGACCCTCGTTCTCTGTTGTACTTGGACGAGGCGCTCTCCACTGTTTGAGTTCGCTTTCTGCAGTGGCAGTTGTACCACGAAGCTTGGCAAGAGCATGGCGAGCAGAGATGACCTTGCCACGCTGCACCAGCCAACGCGGTGACTCTGGGCACAAGGGTAGGAGAAAGAGGTTCACAACGCCCAGCACTGCACCAGCGATGAGAATAAGACGCCAATGGTCATAGTCAGCGTACTTCAGACCAAGTACTTGGGCCAATAAGATCCCAAAATTCACCGAGAGCTGATTCATAGACCCCAACGTGCCTCGCAGTGGAGCAGGGCTAACCTCGGCAATGTACATGGGGGTTACCACGATAGCAGCCCCAGCGCCTATACCAGAGATGAACCGTCCCACGCTCAACTGGACAACAGAGTCTGCAGCTGTCATGACAAGTGGGCCGAATATGAAGGATGCACAGTTGACCAGCGATGCGCCACGCCGGCCAAGTTTGTTAGCCAACCAGCCTCCATAAAGCGCAGAGATGAGACCACCGACGCTGTAGATACTTGTGACGAACCCCAGCTCGGCCGAATCCATGGGAATACAGTCATGTGAGCCACTGCCACCCTTGTCCGGCGGCTTTGCACACGACAACACTGTGCCTGACGCATTGAGTTCTGCCAGATGGTAGCCAAACTGGAGCGCACCGATGCATGCGATGGCCACTGTTGCCAGAAGCCGTCCTGTGTACGCCCCGCTAGTGGCGGTCATGGTTGCGCTTTGTGGGATGGTGTCTGTTCCTTGCGTGTGCTGCAGGTTGCGACCTCACATTGATTAATGGGGTGGTTCTCCGAAAGCCCGAAAGGGCAAGCCACTCAAAACGGGGAGGAGCCCTCGCCGGCCGCGCCAGCCGGTGCCACTGAGGGTCCGGAAGCCGGTGGTGTAACCAGCGCGCGCCCGGTGTCGCAGGAAGTGCAGAACTATAGAGATCTGGTGATTGCCAAACAAAAGGAGAGAAACAAAGGACACAGATTCAACTTGCACCCGGATATTCGGATACCGGCCATCATGTTCGTGGCCGGCAGCTACGGGCTTGCCTCTGGTTTCTACGCTGGGTTCCAGCGAGCGTCCCTTCAGTATCTAGCAGAAAACGCCCACCGGCTGCCACGGACGTACCAGGGCTGGTATTATTACCACAAGACCAAGAACTATGTCGTGCTTAAGAGTGGTATCATCGAGGGCTTCAGCTACGCCACCAAGATCGCACTCGCAACAGGTGCGTACTTCGGCGTTGAGGCATATCTTGACCACGTCCGTGGCGTCATTGACTTCGGGTCCAGTGTCATCGCAACTGCCACGGCCGGTTTAGTGTACTCATACCATTACAGACTGAGCACCTTTCAGACGCTGAACGTCGTCCGGCGTGGTGCTGTGCTAGGGCTGGCCTCCGGCTTGGTCCAGGATGCCCTGCGCTTCGCTCGCGGTAATGACGTGTGGTATTTACGGCGGTTTTTCAACCTGAGGCCCCGAAATCCAAACGACAACCCCCAGAGTGTGTAAATAGTATTGAATTAGCTACTTTCATCATTGTCCTCCTCGTCGGAGCTCTCGATGTCCTCAAGCTCAGGTACGGGAAAGCGCAATATGGCCGCTATCCCTGATATCTGGTCGAGTTGCTGCCCTGACTCGTGCATGGAGCTCAAAGTATAGACAGTACCCCCAAGATTGCGCACGGTGTCACTTAGATCGATGTAGTGCCGCCGGGTCTGAGGCGTGTTCGAGCGGAACACGGAGTCTGACAAGAGCATGACTTCAACCGCTCCTGCGTGCACTGCTGCTTCCACGTGCTTAGGGCCATACCACGCGCGCTCCTCATTGTCATTGAGAGTGCGGAAGAATTGATCGAGTGCCACTGACTCCTTGGCATACTTTGTGTCAGCTAGCTGCTTCTGGATCTCCGGGTTCTTCATGACCTGGTCCAGGGAGTGTATGTAGCCGGAAGAACAATGTGTGACGGTGAACTTGTGCTTCTGCGCCAGCAGCGCCTTGTCGCCGCCCCATGCTGCCTTCTCAAAAACGTAGTTGTACAAATCTTTGGCCACAAAGCCGGGCGATGCCATGACCACCACCTTCAGCTTGTCCAGCACGAGAGCAGTGTTGGCGCACAACGCCATGTATACCTTTTCATAAAACCGCTGCACGGCTTTCTCGCGCGAAGAGTTGTCGCCCTTGCGCTTGCGGGGCAACGCCTGGGTGATTTTGGCCCGGAGCAGCGTAAGGTTTTCTGTTATCAAGCACAGATGTGCCAGACCTTCCTCGCAGACAATGGCACCGATCTCGGCCTTGTTGGTTACGTCCAGGGAGTACTTGATAATGTCCGTGTACATCTGGTCCCATTCATCCTTGTATAGTTTTATCTGCCGGTTGAGCTCGAGCGTGAATGTGTGGTGCGAGCCAGTAACGACCCCTTCGGTCTGGCTGACGATGACGCCCGAGATCCGGAGACTGCCGGCCTCGGGGTCGAATTCTGTCTTCTCGACGACAATTTCTATTCTGACTGGCCTCCGCTCGGACGTGCCGGTGCGCCCGCCTTTGCCCTTGCCGGCGCCGGCCCCAGCGTCGGCGGCACCAGACTTGTCTTGCTTGACGATGCGCCGATTCGAGACCGCCTCAAGGCGGTCACCAGGCTTGACCAGGTTGTATATGTGCCATATATCCTCCGAGTCCTCCGGACACAGCCGGTAGAAGCCGGCGTTGTACCTGTCTATCTCTTTCTTGATGATCTTCATTGCTTGTCCATGGCTGTTATGGTGAGAATTTCAGGGCCTACAGGCTGTCATCGCATATTTCTCGCCCCACATTGGCCCGGGGACAGCACACCATGCACGGGCAGAAGATGAGCTCAATTCACGCTATGTTCTCTAACTAAAAGGACCGTGTTGCCAGCTCTCTGTGTTCCATCCTTAGTGCGGCACGTAGACGGTTGTTGTGAGCGCGCACGCGAGGCGCGGACACGGAATAGGTGTGGGGCACACCGTCACGGTGTTGCTACAGTTGGGCGGCGGGCAGTCGGTCGGCCAATTGTCAAGCATGCTTGGACAGGACGTCACAGTGATGGTCGGACACGAAGGTGGGGGGCAATGGGGCCATTTGGCCTTCAGTGTGACAGTGCTCTCCGGCGGCGGGCACGTTGGACAGACACAAGTGGTGACAGTCTTCGTGCTCATCGGACAGTCAACAACGGCGCACGTCGTCGGGGTGGAAGTCCAGTGCTTGGTGAAGAGCGGGCAGACAGTGGTGTAGTACTCCTTCTGGCAGGGCATGTACTGGGGGCAGCGAGGGTACGGCGGCGCAATGGCGCTGACCGCACCCGCCAAAAACAATAGCGTGGACTTCATGATGAACAATGACCAGGGCAGTCGTCCCCCGCTCCTATATACCGACCAAAACTGAGCTACACATCTGCTGACCCCACATACTCGACTGCCTGTTCAAGTATCTGTCGGCTGTATCACAGCCAGGGGTCCTTGTAATGTGCTTCCCTTTACAGTCAATTGCGCGACCGAGGTCGCCAGTGCAGATGCCAATGCAGTGACAATGGTAGCTCGGCCGTCATCAGGATGTGGATTCTGAACTACGCTTGATGCACCTGCCAACGCTACAAACCCCTCTGCCCCTTCAGCCACCTGCCGATTCCGTGGACCAAACGGTGCGTGAAATGCGGTTCAGTCACCCATGGCTAACGAGACGTGACGCGCAGGGGCGATGCAGCCACAATGACAGCTCTGTGTTTCATGGAAATTGGCAGACGTATATAGCTCTATGTGGTGGCTCACCTAACCACGGCGCCCGCCAGGGACGGGACGACACACTTGTATCCGCCCTTGGTGACGAGGTGCCGGTCCTCCTCACCCTCCTTTCTGTAGACAACCTGCAGGCTGTCGTTGGTGGTGAAGCCAGGCTGGATCTTCTCCCAGATCTTCTTCTTAGGATTGAGTTGCTTCTCGGGCTCGCCGTCGTAGCCCTCGAAGAAGACCTTGTCACCGGCCTTGGTCCCCTGCGGGGGCTTCACCAGCTCCACGGTGTTGTCGTTCGATGCGGCCAGCACCATGGCACTCGACTTGATACCCCGCATGGTTACCGGCTTCAAGTTGGCGACAACCACCACCAGGCGGTCCTGCATCTCCTCGATGGGGATGTAGTTCACCAAACCAGAGCACACGGTACGCGGACCGTCCTCGTCGCCCATGTGAATGGTCGACACGTACAATGCATCGGCGTCGGGGTGCTTGACTGCCTTCTCAATGTGGCCCACCCGAAGGTCAATCATCGCAGGCGTCACTGGCACCTCGACGGCGGCAGGCTGCTCCTTCTTCTTCTTCTCCTTCTTCACTCCTGGAGCGCCGGTGTAGGCAGGCTTTCCATCGGCTTTGTCGGCCTTGTCGGCCTTGTCAGCCTTGTCGGCCTTGCCGGCCTTGTCGGCCTTGCCCTTCTTCTCGGCCTTGGCTGCGCTCTTGTCGCCGGCAGGCGCCTTGTCGTCCTTCTTCGGCTTTTGCTTGATCTCACGAGGAGCATCGAGATCCTTGTTCACCGGGACCTTTGAGGTCACGGGGACTTCATCTGAGTTCTGCACGAGGTCAATCCAGCGGACGACGTGCCGCCACTCGCGCTGCTTGGCCTCGTCCCAGGTCTTGACGTGTGGTACTGCACGAGCGTAGACAACGGCGTCGGCAAGGGTGGGGCCCTGGGTGCCCAAAAGATAGGTCCGGGTGCGCAGGGCGTCATTGAGCTCTGTGAACGCCTCTGGGAGGCGTGAGCTCAGCGTCAGCCATTGGGCCTGCTCGGCTCGCTGTTCCTTGGACAGATCCTTAGCTGCCGGGAATTTGGAGCCGAAGTTCGTCTCGAGGCTCGAGGCGCTGCTGGCCTCCTCGAGCGTCAGTTTCTTGTCAAAGATCTCCGAGAGGAGTGCCACGGGGTCCGACATGGTGATGGTGCCAGAGCTTGCTTGTCTCGTGGTCGCGATCCGCATTTTTCACCCGAGTCGGGTAAGGTGCTTAGGTCAGGGCCGCGCAGAGGCTTACCTAAGCGCAGAGTAAGCGTTCTCGTGCATGTGCTTAGTCACGCAAACGCGCCACGCTCACGTAAGCACCCCCCCGCTTCGTTCCGGAACACTCCTAAACATTTTCGTGTCCGACGGCGACAAGTGTGGGGGAGTTTCAGAACCCGGGGAAGGGACAAGCCGTCACGGGACGGAACTGCAACCAGATCATCGAGTGGGACCGAGGTGTTTGTATTTTCACCGAAGGATCAAAGATCCACAAGATTCGCCGCTAAGCTGCACCGAGACTACCCGAACTCGCTCACGAGGCCAAGGCACGTGAACACGGACGGCAAGCGACGCGACACGATCAGGTGGCAAACTAGCCAGCCTCGAAACACGGCTTCAGCGCAAGCATTCGGGCCTCTTTTATGGACGCTTTGCCTTGCCAGCGCCCCTTCGGTACCAGGAGCTGGCTCGGAACGAGCCGGAGGAAACCGGATCGACCATGACGGGAGAGAGCATAGAGCCAGAGGTGGTGATAAGCCCGCGTACTGGCAAGCCTAAGCGGAAGAAAGCCTCCCGGGCGTGTATCCACTGTCAGCGGACACACCTCACATGCGATAACGACCGGCCATGCGCGCGGTGTATCACCCGGGGACTGGCCGACACCTGTCAGGACGGCATCAGGAAGAAGGCCAAATACCTGCAAGACATTCCCGACCGCGCCCTGAACCCGGTATTAGCCGCGAACACCGCTCAGCCAGCGACAGCGCGCACTGACAAGGGGAAGCACTATCGACAATACAACCCGCCTCACCAGCAGCAGCAGCAGACTCCGTCGCAAGCACCCTCGCAGACACAATATCACTACAATGAGAACCACCCACAGCACCATAATCAGTCTCTCTTGCACCAGAAACGGATTGGCCACACTGGTCCGGCAGGCCCCAGTAAAGACGCATCGGGCCTGTTCCAAGCGCAGCTGCACGGTCAGCCACAGAGGAGTCACCAGTATGGCCAGCAAGATCAATCGGGCTATGGCGGGTACGCGCCTCACGCAAATAACCAGCATGGCTCACCAGGCCGCGGCAACCAGGCGTACAACGGCTACCAGCAAAACGAGCAGCTGAACCCGCACACGAACTTCAACTCAGCAGCAGCTGGACTCGAGTTCAACACACTAAGCAGCATCCTCAACTATGGGGTCAGTCCTTCGTGCAGTGGACAAGGACCGCCCTCCCAAAGTGACAGCGATGACTTTGCAATGTTCGGCCCCCACGGCTCGCCACACCACGGACCAGCTGCAACAACCAACCTGGCGCCACTCAAGCGGAACAAGCTGAACCAGTATAGCTTGGACACATATTCGGCAAGTTTGGGCGATATATTGGCCCAAATGAACGAGATGTCGGCACCGTCGCCTGAGGATCGGATCGTACGACCAATCTCGTTCACCATTGCAGTCAGCAACGAGGGTGAGGAGGTTCCCAGTGAAGGGAATGTCAACTCCCGAAGAAATAGCGTTGCGACCAAAGCAAATGGCAACCCAACAGGCTGGAGCTTTCCGCACTCTCGCGAGCCAGCTGACATTTATGCTACTGTCCGCACTCCGTTCAGCTATACTCCGGCATACCACGGGCTATTCCATTACCTGCGGTCGCGATTTTCGCAGGAGCATCTGATCAAGATGGCAAAGTGTATGGCAGCCTACCGACCGAGTTTCATTGCCTGCACCAACACTTTGAAGGAGCCGGATCTGGTGTTTATGGAGCAATGTTTCCAGCGTACACTTCTCGAGTACGAGAAGTTCATCTACTACTCGGGAACGCCAACCATTGTATGGCGGCGGACTGGGCAGGTGGCAGCGGTGGGCAAAGAGTTCTGCGCAATGACGGGATGGACAAAGGAACACTTGCTGGACAAACGCACTTTCATCGTGGAGCTGATGGATGATGATTCTGTGCTGGAATATTTTCAGATGTTTAGCAAGATGGCATTTGGTGACTCAAACGGCGCCAGTATGGCAGAGTGCACCTTGCGAACACCAAGCGGGTCAAAGCTCAAGACGACAGCCATGTGGACATTGAGACGGGACGTGTTTGGCATTCCAATGATGATCGTGGGGAATGTGAGTGGTCAAGACGAAATAAGCGTCCTTCTTTAAATAACTAACGCAGTTCCTCCCTATTCTAAACGCCTAGAAGGGCCAGTTAGGCCACGATAGACTCGCAAGACGCATGGCCTATTGAGCCAGGATAGACTTGACAAACTCTGGGTTAGAGACGCACGATATACCTGTAATAGTAGAACTTACCTGTGTAGTTGACGTTGCCATCGCGTGTGACACTGACGCCCTTTAGGAGCTCGTCCACTTCCGAGTCTGACAGCTTTTCGCCCAGGGATGTGAGGATGTAGCGAAGCTCGCCCACGCCGATGAATCCCGTCTGGTCCTTGTCGAACACCTGAAAGCCACGAATGTAGTCCTCAGGCTCGCCGAGGCTCTTGAAGCCGTCCGGGCGGTTGATGATCTGGACAAAGGTATCAAAATCGAAGTCACCCTTCACGGTCCGCTCCAGCTCGTCGATCTCTGCGAGGGTCGGGTTCTGGCCGACGGCCCGGAGGAGGTCGCCGAGCGCCTCAGCGGGTATACGGCCGTTGCCGCGCTTGTCGAACAGCGCGAAAGCGTCCTTGTAGGCCTTGGTATTTTGTGCCGACGTGTATGCCATGGCGTGGTGTTGTTTGTTTATCGTGTTCGTTGGCAACGCGTCAACACAAAGGGTTAGGGCCAAACATCAAAATACAAAATGTCATGTGATGAGATCACGCCTCTTCATTCTATGTATATGAAGCCTTGAAGTCGTGGCGGCCGCCGCGCTTCTCAACTATCTTTACGTCGCCAATGACCATGCGCTTGTCGGCCGCCTTGCACATGTCGTAGACCGTTGCCAGCGTCACCAGAGCGCCGGTCAGTGCCTCCATCTCGACTCCGGTCTTGCCATCGCATTCAACCGTTGTCTCGACCCGCACCCCCATCTTGTCGTCGTGCACGGACAGCTCGTTTTTTATCTTTGTGATCTGCAGAGGGTGGCACAGCGGGATCAGGTTGGAGGTGTTCTTGGCCGCCATGATGCCAGCGACGCGCGAAACACCAAGCACGTCGCCCTTCTTGTTTGCATTATCTTCGATGAGCCGTGCCACGCTCGCCTCGGCGAACCGAATGTCCCCAACCGCCGTGGCGGTGCGGTGTGTGACAGCTTTGTCGCGGACGTCAACCATGTGAGCTGCCCCTGATTCATCAACATGGCTCAGCTTGGAGTATCGACGCAGCCCTAGGCCCCGCTGGCCCCCGAGAAGGTGCAATGGCACGCGAGGTGTGTACAGTCCGCGACGGCCCGCTGTGTCAGCCTTGGCATCGCCGACACGCCTATTTCACCCACCGATCAAGATCATGGGACGGTTTTTCAGGTGCTCCAACTCGCCAATTCCCGCATGTTTCTCCTTTTTATTTTTCACGGCAGCCCCGATGACCTCCAATAGCTCGGCATCTGATTTGCCTGCTCGCAGCTGGTCGCGTAGCGAAACCTCTTCGTTGCCGAATAGACACACCTTGAGGTTACCGTCCGAGGTAAGCCGGAGGCGTGTGCATGTCCCGCAAAAGTGCTGCGTCATGGACGTGATGAATCCGATCCGACCCTGGAACCCGGGTATCTCAAACACCTTTGCCGTGTCTCCGTGCTTGTGAGGCACGGGCGCAACGCCAGGATGGGCTTCCCGAATGACCTCGAGCATCTCCTGATACGTGAACATTTTGCGGTCGGACCACTTGTTGCCGCCAAACGGCATGTACTCGATGAACCGCACCTCGACGGGCTGGTTTCGAGCCAGCTCCACGAACCGCAGGATCTCGCCGTCGTTCTTGCCGCGCATCACGACGGTGTTGAGCTTGACTTTAGGGATACCCAGTTCCACAGCCTTGTTGAGCGTCTTGAGCACATTAGCCATGCCCTTGCGCCGCGTCATCATGATGAATTTGCCTTCATCGAGGGTGTCGAGCGACAGATTGAGAGCTGTCAGGCCGTTGTCACGGAGGGCCTCGAGCTTGCGGTGCAGGCTGATGCCGTTGGAGGTCATGGCGATGTCTTTTAGGCCGGGGATCGCATGGAGACGTCCCACCAGCTCCACAATGTCTTTGCGCACAGTGGGCTCACCGCCTGTAAGGCGAATTTTTGTCACACCCTGCGACACGAAGAGCCGGGCCAGGTGGACGATCTCGTCGGCGCTGAGGAGCTTTTCGCTGGGGCTCAGCTCGACGCCTTCCTCGGGCATGCAGTACACGCACCGGAGGTTACACCGCTCGGTGACCGAGATGCGCAGGTAGTTGTGCTGGCGCTGAAATGTGTCTGTTAGGAACTCTGTGACCATGGGGGCGCTTCTGATCCGGGCCCACCGCTCGGCGTTGGTCAGTTTGGCTGGCTGGCGGGCGTCGGGCTCGTCGTCCCGCTCTTCGGCGACGGCCGCGTTCGCGGTGTGTGCTAGCGTCCGGACTGCGAGCGGGGCCCGAAAGCCCGGGGCCCTCAGCAGGCTTGCTCCGCGTCGCACCGCTGCTCGTCTCATGCTGCGTAGAGAGGTCCTTGAGCTGGATCAGAGCAGAACTGGTTCGGTCGCCAGCCAAAGGTCTTGTCCGTGCCAGGGCCAGTTGATGTGCGTTCAGCGGACGCAGCCAGTCGAATCGGACGCTTTCTTTCGGTCCTGGGTCTCCGCTGGCGATATGACGGTCCCGGTAGGCGGATCGACGCTTATATATGTCCGGAGGCCGAGCTGGTCAACCGGACGTTAGTCGTTCAATACGTCCGTACGAGCTGGTAGTGAGGGGCCTAGTGACGGCCTAGTGGTAGTACGGACGTAATGTAAGTGACGGACCTGATGAAGTGACGGACCTAATGGAGTGACGGCCAGCACGCGTCGCCACGCCGGTCTTATATGCCGTAGTCCGGGGTGCACCGATGCCGGCTTGGAGTTCCTGTGGGGTTTCCCGACGGCCCGCGGGACCGGCAGACGCGGCTGCGAGGCCGAGCCGCACGGAAGGGAAGGGGTTGCCGAAAACGGCAGGACAACAACAGCGGCGACCAGGACAAATGGCGACGGTGGCGCACTGCGAGCCGGAGCTCCCGCCGTGCGCCGTCCAGGTGTCGCCCGACGGCCGCCTCATCGTCGGCACCTACAAGCTCGAGGACGACCGCTCTCGCCACGGTAGTCTCGACGTCTACAGCGCCGCCTGCGAGCTCCTCGGCCGCCACCCGACCGCCAGCGCCGTCCTGGACGTCCAGCTCTGCCCCACGGACCCGTCGCGCCTCGTCACCGCCCACAGCACCGGCCACATCACGCTCTGGCGCGTCGACGGGCCCGTTCTGCACCCGCTCGCCACCTGCCAGCTGTTCCCCGAGACTGTCCTCGTGCTATCGTGCGTCTGGCACCCGGACCACGCCGACACGCTCGCGGCCACCGCCACGACAGGCGAGTGCGTCGTGGTGCGCGTGGCCGACGACCGGCTCGAGCCGCTGGCGCCGTTCCAGGCCCACGCCATCGAGGCGTGGATCGCGGCGTTTGGCGCCAGCGGCCCGCTGTCCAGCGTGCTGTTCACGGGCGGCGACGACGCTGCGCTCGCCGCCTGGGACACACGCGAGGCAGGCCCCAGCCAGATCTTCTCCAACCAGCGCATCCACTGCGCCGGCGTCACGGCCATCCTCCCGCGCAGCGAGAGCTCGCTCTGGACGGGGTCCTACGACGACTGTCTGCGGCGGATCGATCTCCGCAACGCAGGCACGTTCCCACGGGAGGCAGCCAAGCTGAATCTCGGTGGCGGCGTGTGGCGGATCCTGCCCCAGGGCCACAAGCTGCTCGTCTGCTGCATGTACGCGGGGGCACGGGTCGTAGACTCGGCTTCCGAGCAGGTCGTGCAAGAGTACACCGAGCACGACAGCATCACGTACGGCGGGGCGTGGCTGGGCCCCGACACCGCCGTCACCTGCTCCTTCTACGACCGACGGCTGCGGGTGTGGCGCACAGGGGCCTAAACGACTATGTACAATATATTTACACTGCTGGGCTAGGAACGGGGCTTGAAGACTGGCTTTGACTCCATGGGGATGGCGCCCTTCTCCTCCAGACGCTTGAGCATCTGCTCCTTGTCGTGCTCGGCCACACGGCGCTGCTTGAAGTAGTCAATCCAGCTGCGGATACAGTCTCGCTCGAACTGCTGGCTCTCCGAGTGGCACGCCTTCTCGGCCTTGTCCTCCTCCTTTATGGCGTCGATGATGTTGTTGCGGTCCAGACACGCAAAGTACTGGTCGCGCGCCTCCCAGCACACGGCCCGCTTGCTCTTCTTCGTGAGATCCATGGGATTGCTCTGCTCCTTCTTGCCAAACATTGTGCAGTCCGGACTGTGGTCGGTTGGTGTTGCTGGGACGCAATGAGATGGACGGGCGCCAGGCAAAGGCAGGGTGGAAAACATTACGGTGTGTGCTACTACGGCCGTAGTTGGCGCCCCTGGGCGTCTTGCAACTACGCTGGGTGTGTGTCCGGAGTTGGTGGCTGCTTCAGCGGCCGGCCAGAGGCCACTGAGGGCAATTCGACTATATGGGCTGCCTGCTAGCCAGACCACTCTCGTCCGACTAAGCTGCTGTCTGGCAGCCAGACTGGCCTCGTTTGGCCTAGACCAGCTGCTGACACTGCGTCGTTCTGACACTCCGATTTGTGTCTGGCCATGGGCGGTCGCAATGGACGTCGCAATGGACGTCGCAATGGACGGTCGCAATGGCCAAACAGGACACAGTAGCATACAATAGCACGTATATACAGGGCCGCTGGCGCGGCCTGGCGCTGTCAACCGGCCTGGCGCCTACCTGGCCTGCCGCTCTATCCACTCCTTGAGGCCCTCCCAGTCGACCTCGTCGCCGTCGCCAAGGTCAGGACAGTACTCGTCGCGCTTGTAGCCCGACACGAGCGACACGATGGTGGGGATCCGGCGCACGAGGTAGCGGCGCTGGAGGCCCTGGGTGCCGATCTCGTCGGCCTCGACGTCGACGACGGACACCGACTTGTCGGTCTCGAACTGGACGATGCGGTGGAGGGCGCCGGTGAGCTTGTTGGACACGGGGTCGTTGCGGACGGTGAAGTTGGCCAGCAGCGGCGTCGGCAGGACGGCGAGGTTGTCGAACTCGGTCTCCTCGCGGACGGGGATGTAGACGCGGTTCTGGCTGTCGGCACGGGCGGTGGTGTAGAAGCTGCGGGCCAGCAGGCCAGCCATGAACGTGGCGCCGCCGCCGATGATGATGCGACGCCCGAGGGGGCTTAGGACGTTTGCCATTGCGTCCAGTGGTGCTGTTGCAATTGTGACCGGCCGTTGCAACGCACTTCAGTTCCAACGGCGGCGGCGGCCGTTCATAATGACACATGCATTTGTCAGCCCCGGTCAGCACCAGCAGCGGCCACCGCGACGCCCCGAGCGACCCCAGCCTCTAGACACCCGCTCTCCTCCCCGGCCCGCGACCGCCTTCTCGGCCTTTCCTCGACATCCCAACCGCCCATCGCCGGGTTGCATTTGACCACCAACCACCAACCACGACAGGCCTCCGACCAGGGACCCTCGCGCCATGTCCAACATCCGCGAGCCGCGGCCGTCGCGGCCACAGCCCTTCTCCCTGGCCGATCTCGTCTCCAACGTGTCCAAGGCGGCCGACGCGGCCCACGACAGCCCCGCCACCACCGCCCCGCACACCCCGACGCTCACCACCCCGCCAGGCCCCGGCATGCCGTCCGGCGACGGCTCGCCGTCCGCCAGCGCCGACTTCCGCCCCATGTCGCTCATATCGCCGGCCTTCACCCCCGTCTCGGCCGCCAGGATGCAGGCTGCGGGCCCGATCCCCGTCACCGAGACCCCAGTGCCGGCCCACGGCCTCCCCGACGCCCTGCCCGAGGTGTTTTGCGAGTCGCGGGCCCGCATCCCCACCACCAGCGGCACAGAGATGTTCCTCCACGTCTACAAGAACAACATGGACGCCAAGGAGCACCTCGCCATTGTGTTTGGCGAGCACATCCACTCGCGGTCGCTGTTTGCCACCCGGCCCGGCGAGACCGAGCAGGACAGGATGATCCGCGGCGCATACTACGGCAAGCTCTACCCCGGGCGCACCACGTCGGGCGAGGGCTCCGCGAACGGGCCCGGCCCAGCCGCGGCTCCCGACACCGAGGGCATCCTCGTGCGCATCCACAGCGAGTGCTACACAGGCGAGACGGCGTGGAGCGCGCGGTGCGACTGCGGCGAGCAGCTCGACGAGGCGGCGCGGCAGATGGCCCTGGCTGGCCAGGGTGTGATCGTGTACCTGCGCCAGGAGGGCCGGGGCATCGGGCTGGCCGAGAAGCTCAAGGCCTACAACCTGCAGGATCTCGGCGCGGACACTGTGGAGGCCAACGTGATGCTACGGCATCCGGCTGACGCCCGGAGCTTCAGCATTGCCACGGCTATTCTGTGCGACCTCGGCACGACCAGGATCAAGCTCATGACCAACAACCCGGACAAGATCAACGCCGTGGTGGGCAAGAACCACGAGGTGACGGTGCTGAACCGGGTCAAGATGGTGCCGCTGTCGTGGACCAACCCGGACAAGGGCTTTCGGTCCAAGGAGGTGGACAGGTACCTGCAGACAAAAGTGGAGAAGATGGGCCACGAGCTGCCGCTCGAGGTGGCTACGGCGCTGTCGTCGAGCTCGTCGGTGCGGAGCACCGTGTCGCTGAGCAGCAGCATGCACTCGTCGTCGCTGAGCATCGCACCGGCTCGGCCCGGCAGCACCACCCCGGCAGATCATATCACGCGGTCGCGGAGCAACAGCCACCTGCGCTCGCCCTTGCCGTAGCACGTAATGACAATGACGATTCTAGACCGAGCACTGCCTCGTATTTCTGTGGCCATCGGCTCGCCTCGCCTTGTATTTATGTCCGGCCGTTGATCTCGGCTTTTAGACTCACACAGGCCCCTTTTGCCTGCACGTCGCATCGGCTTCAACGTGACCGAACCACTATAAAACGTGCGCCTGAAGGGCCAACCTCGGTCAAGATTTCACTCAGAACAGCTGTCCGCGTCGCTCCCGCACTGAGGACGCCCCGTTTCACCACCTCCGTCAGAACAATGGCCAGTGCTACCACCTTCTACGACCTCGCGCCCGCCGACAAGTCGGGCCAGCCGTTCCCGTTCAAGTCCCTCGACGGCAAGGTCGTCCTCATCGTCAACGTGGCGTCCAAGTGCGGCTTCACCCCCCAGTACAAGGGCCTGGAGGAGCTGTACAAGAAGTACCACGACCAGGGCCTCGAGATTGTCGGCTTCCCGTGCAATCAATTCGGCAAACAGGAGCCCGGCACCGACGAGGAGATCACGCAGTTCTGCCAGCTCAACTACGGCGTCTCGTTCCCTGTCCTCAAGAAGGTCAACGTCAACGGCGCCGACGCCGACCCTGTGTACCAGTTCCTCAAGGACAAGAAGGCTGGCCTGCTCGGCTTCAAAGGCATCAAGTGGAACTTCGAGAAGTTCATTGTGGATCGCAAGGGCAACGTCGTTGAGCGCTACGCGTCCACTACCACCCCGGCTTCCCTCGCCCCTACCATCGAGAAGTATCTAGCCCAGCAGTAACGCTCTCGTCGGCGTCGCTTATTTTTATTCTTGCTACTAATAATTACTCCGTTTACTCATACACTACTCGCTGCTTCCCCGCTTCTTTTTCCGTGGCTTCACGGACGCTGAGCTGGAATAGCCATCGTCGTCGTCCACCACCCGCTTCTTCTTGCCGCCTCCCATTGTTGCGTGTCCGTCCTCACCAAACTCCTTGAGGACGCACGAGATGAGCGTCTGGGCCCGCCGCGAGAGCTCCAAAGGAGTCCGACTCAGAAAGAACCAGTCGAACCGGAACAGTGGCGAAGCCCGAATGGCGTCGCGGATGTTTTCGTACAGGTTGTCAGATTCCAGTCCAAACCGGTTCAGCTGAACCAGCAAGTACCTATCCTCCTCCTCTGAGTACACCTTCTTGGAATGTGCGGTGCTCGAGTAGTGAATTGGCATGTTTTGGATGGGCGCCTCATACGCCTCGACTTTCTGTTTGATCAGCTCAGCTGCCCTTGAGAGCCGCCGCGATTTCTCCTCTCCGGCCTCTATCTGTGCAATGTAGCGGTCGTAGCCGTCTATTTGCGTGTACTTCTTCCAGAACGCCTTCGCGTAGTCGGCCACTTCTGCGGGCGTTTTATCCTCAAACTCTGCTGCAATCGCGTCGATGTTGTCGCGGCCGTGCCGTGCGCTCCTTTGGATGAATGTCAAGAAATCGCGACGGTTCCAGTTGCCGTAGCCGGCCTGCTGAAGCCTCTTCTTTTCCTCCTCCTCCTTCTCTGTTAGCGGCACGGCCTCGTCTATCTCGGCTTGTTGCCGTTGTTGCTCGGCCTCCCTCTCCGCCAGCGTATCCTCTGGACCGTCTGGAAGTGGAACCCGGTAGCCCGCCTCCTTGCGGAAGTACGCAGTCTCCCGGTCTTGGAGAACCGCCAGCCGAGGTGGAAAGAACTGATGGTCCTGTATGTGCACCTGACGGGGTGCGCGCGGCGCTTTCGGCTGGGTATCAGTTCTCTTCCCCGTCTTGAGCACATCTTGATAGTAAGAGTCTATGGAGTAATTCTCCTTGCGCTCTCGCTTCGCTGGGTTGATCCATGCGATTCCTGGTCCTACTTGCTTCTTCTTGAAGTCTTGGCCGTTCCACTCATATGCCCCCGACGTCTCCGACGCGAACTTTTGCAAATCATCCAGACCAAGCTTCTCATACTTCTGGTTCAATTCAGCTGTGCGTTCTTCGCCCCGTGCGAGAATCTCGTCAATGTCGTCATCGGCATCGAACGTCGTCTTGTTCGACGCGTTTTGAAACACGGCCTCAGCCCCGTGCTGGATCATTCCCAAGAGATCATCATTCGTCGTGCTCTGTTGCTGCTTTGCAGTGGCTCGTCCTTGCTGGATGACGAGCTTGTCAAGTCTCAGCTTCTGAGTGGCGCGCTCCAAGACTTTCTCTTCGATAGCGTTCTCGGTTACGAACCGGTATACATAAACCTGCTTCTTCTGGCCGATGCGGTGAGCGCGATCCATGGCCTGGAGATCCGCCTGTGGGTTCCAGTCCGAGTCAAAGAGCACAACCGTGTCTGCCGTAGTTAGATTGATGCCGAGGCCACCTGCCCGGGTCGTGAGCAAGAACACAAACTTCTCTGAGCCCTCGCGGTTGTACTCGTCAATAGCAGAAATGCGGTCCTCATGGGCAGTTTGACCGTCAATTCTGCAATACTTGAATTGCCGCAGCCAGCAGTAATCTTCGAGGATATCTAGCACACGGCTCATCTGCGAGAATATGAGCACTCGTGAGCCGTTTTGTTGTGCCCGCTTCAGAAGCTTGTCGAGTACCACCATCTTCCCCGAGTTGTACACCAGGTGCTCATCGGTGGTGTAAGGCGGGCCCGGTTCAGCACCTTCAAAAAGGTAGGGGTGGTTGCAGCACTTGCGGAGCTGCATCACAATGTTGAGCAGCCGGGTCTTGCCTTCACGCTTACCGACCATACCGTTGACAGCATCAATGTCCTTCTCGAGAAGCTTCTTGTACCATCGCAGTTGCATCTCCGTCATGCCCACGTACAGGTTGACCTCCTTTTTTGGCAGAAGACTCGTTTCTACGTCTGACTTGATGCGACGGAGAAGGAACGGGCTCAGCACCTTGTGCAGCTGTTTCACTACCTTGTCCTGGTCGCCACCCTGGCCCTCAAACCACTCGTCGAACACGTTAGAGTCTGCAAAGACATCGGGCAGGATGAAATTGAGCAGCGCCCACAGCTCGTGCAGGTTATTCTGCAGCGGTGTACCAGTGATGAGTAGCCGATTGCGGGAGTTGAACACGCGGATGATCTGCGACAGCATGGAGTCCTCATTCTTGATGCGGTGAGCCTCGTCGATGACGATGTACTCCCACGCAAACTTCTTGAGGTGGCTCTTCTCGCGCAGGACTAGCTCGTACGATGTGATGAGGACGTCAAAGTCGCACTCCAGCAAGCGGCGGTTGATGAGCTCGGCACGCTCCTCTTTGGAGCCCGTCAGCACGAGCACGTTGACCTCGGGCGTCCACCGCTCGAACTCGCGTCGCCAGTTGTCGAGTGTGGATTTCGGCACAATGACCAGATGCGGGCCAATGATGCCGCGAATGTAGCGAAGGTAGCCGAGAAACGAGATGGTCTGTAGCGTCTTGCCAAGCCCCATCTCGTCAGCCAGTATGCCGGAGATGTTGTTTTCGTAGAGAGATATCATCCAGTTGAGGCCCTGGACCTGGTAGTCGCGGAGGGTGCCGTGGACATAGGACGGGGACTCGGTAAAGATTGTCCCGCCGGAGCTGTCCTCTTCCTCCAGCAGCTCTGCGTCCTCCTCCTTCTCGGTCTTGCGGTGGCGGTGGTCGCCGCTGTGGGCCGTGTCCTGGGCCGCGTTGGCAGTGGTCTCGACGTTGGCCTCGTCCAGGATGCGCCGGAACTCGGGATCGGCCTTTGCACGCGTGTTCATAAAGTGCCGGAAGAGGTCGGTGAGGCCGAGAAGGTACTTGAAGCGCTTGGCGCTGTCGGCGACCTTCTGCTTGTTGAGGGCCGAGTGCTGCTCCAGGAAGTAGCCCTTGCGGCGCGCGTTGATCTCGAGCTTGGAGAGCTGAATCGGGTTTGGCGTGACGGCTCCCGAGTTGAGCTCAGACCGGAGCGCCGGCGAGACAGCTCCCGTGGCCGCTCCGTTGCTCTGCGCCACTGCCATCGCCGTGGTCTCGGGCCTGTCCTCCGTCATGGTCGCGAGTTAATGGACGTCCGTCGCTGGAATTTCGCATACAAGGTCGCGTCTGGGCTGGGGGTTACCCGGCCGCCTCCACTTTACAAGGTTGCTCGTTCAATCTTTCGATCATTGACAAATATTCCTTACTGCTGTGCTATAAAAGCATTGATTGTTCTCTCATAATCAACGTGACCATTCATACTTTCATATTTGGTTAATAATCTTTGGCTAGTTTAGCTTTTACCTATCCTACTACC